>WIWV01000052.1:0-174978 GCA_014839625.1 Penicillium ucsense | reverse complement strand
ACCCCCTTTCCCTCATTTCACGAACCATCCTTCGGTCTCAATTCGAAATCACGCCACAGCTCGACCATTCTCCCCCATCACGAGCAAAGCTCAACGCATTCACAAAGTCATCCCTCCTACACCGTCCGAATCGATCAACCTGGCACCCTTTCAATGGTGCCACGCGATCATTCACCAAGACCCGCACCAGCGGCTCCGTCTCCCGTCCACAAAGCATCATCTCGACATACGCGCGCGCCGCAAATGGCACCGCCCAGGACGCAGAATACCCATCTGCCTCGGCCGCAGACACGATTCGGTCCAAAGGCAACGGCACCGAGCCGTTATACAGGCCCATGGCGAAGAAGATGGGGATCATGCCGTTGTCATGGGTGAAGTCTGCATAGAGGGCGCGGTCGACGGGGAATGTGTCTGCGCCGGGGGCGTCCAGGGTGCGGTTGATGGTGGTATGGTCCTTGACGGGGGAATGGGTCATGCGGGCGATGAGTTCGTTGATGAAGCCGACGCCTTGGGTGGGGCCGAGCGGGTTGCCGGCGCCGTAGCCGTAGTATTTCCCCAGGGATTGGAGGTAATTGTACTGGGACCATTCGGTTTCGGTGAAGAGGGTGCAGAATGGGGAGAGGTGGCTTGCGTCCTTGGTGGATGCGATTGTGTCATATGGGCACATGTCCATGAGGCTGATCACGTCGTCGTCGCTGAGGCGGACTCCGGGAAGAGAGTGTTGGAGGCGTTTGGCGATGGGGGGAGCAATGAGCGCGGCATATTGGCTTGAAGCTTGGTCTCCACGTTTGTTGGCTTCAAAGGCTGCGCACGTGTTGTGGTTGAGGGTGTTGTTAGCGCCGGGCTCCTCGGAGATCAGCACGCTTATAGCAGCAGCGGCTTGATCATGGTCTGCGGCCGAGTCTTGCAATTTGGAGTCTTCGAATCCTCGACTGAACAATTCACCCGACGCGACGACCCGCGAAGAGTCGGACGAGCGAATGAAAGGGACATGGTTTCGGGTTAAGCTAGCGTAGCGCTGATAGAATTTGATACCCGAATTGACCATCTCATCCTGGCCGAAGCTCGTCAGGTCATCGCTCCCCAGGGTGTAGTTATACGAGCGCAAGAATCCAGTTTGGCCGTGATAAGCCGTCGCATTGGCTTGGATGGCCTGGATGAGCGATGTATACTTTTTGCCCTTCGATGCCGTTGGGTATCGCGCACCATGGCGAGACAAGACTTGGACAAATGTGAGCTTGCACTCTTGGGGCACTTCGTTCAACAGGCCTTCGCGAGCGAGCGAATAAAAGGGGGAATATTGACCCCAGCGATGTGACAGCTCAGAGAAGCATCGGTAGCCGCCATCAACAGTGTCACACGGGTGCGTGGCCCGATTGGCATGACCCGGCGATGCGTTTGATGCCAGGAACGCTGTGGAGTCCTCATCTTTCATGGCGGCCTCGTAGGAGTCTTCAAGACACCCGATGAGAAAATACCCGGCCGCGAGCAGGACTAGAGTCAGGAGCAGCGCCAAGCGCCGGATGACGCGAAGACGCATTTTCCCTTGAAGAGATTGCTCGTCGTGGTACTCTGGCTCTAGGGAGTCACTGAGCAGACATTGCTCTTCATCTTTCTTGCGCTTCTCGTCAAGGCTAGCCATCTCTGACTCTGTGGGCGGATCAAGACACTTCCGCGCCGTCTGAGGATAAATCGCGTGAAGCGGGGACACGAAGCACTTTGCACAAGCCAAGGGTGATACAGACACTATCCATGATCAAAGGAAAGTGAAAAGTTCCTCGAGCAGATTGATAAATGTATGTGGTGTCATATCGACAAGGGTGCTCATCCGCTCTATTTCTCTCTCTCTCTCTCTCTCTCTCCACAGATTCGGAACAATCCTTGAGTAGAGTCACTACTCTGTCCATTCCACTCGCGTTCTCCGTCCCTGTTTAGCAGTCGCCTGAGACTTGAGGCCCACAATGAGACGGGACCGTGATGGATTAGGTAATCGCCAGTAGTGCCATGGCCCGTGACCTCGTGGAGTGCCTGCGATTACTGATTGGGTCTCTTGGTCCCCACTCTTCCGTCTGGCTCGGCACGTGGGGTAATCCGCTCTTGGAGTGACAAGACCCAGCGATCGACAAAGTGTCAACATTCCAGACAGGACAATCCTCGTATAATGTCGAGCTTACTGGAGAGGCAATACTACTATGTACGAGACTAAGGAGAAATCCTTTGAGTGTGAGATTTTCACGATTGATGATTTAGTGTATATTTCGACCTATTGTCACCCTCCGTATTGCCAAGTGCCCGCAACATATCCGACGGCAGACGTGTTATTTTGCAAGGTTCTCAACGATGATCAAACATACGTGCGGACGGTCATGTACAATATGTATCCAGGACCATGGATCTGCGATGACATTCGTCAGAACTGGCATCCAGGCTGAAAATCACAATAGCTCGGCCAAACCTCCAGAATACCTAGGTCTACTCCCCGACTCAGATCAAAGACCAACCCGCAGAAATTAACCTGCAAACAGCCCGTCCCTGCAACACGGAAACCACCGGACGGATCGGAGTCCAACTTTGGTCCGGCAGAGCCCGCGAGATCAGGTTCCGACTTTTGATAGCCTCGTCCGTGATCCAGAAGCTCTCGATTCAATCAATCTCAATCAGGTCCGTTCCGAAAGCGACGGACGGGACGAGAGTCGATCGGTCACTTCCTTGACGGATGGAGGTCGACTTTCATACAATCACACATTCTACATCCCCGTCCGACAGAGATTCCGTCGGACTCGAAACGGAGACCCGCTCGCGTGGATGTTGTTTTGGGACAAAGGTACAACAGTATGGGGTCACATCTAAGCCAGCTGGAGGCTGTAAGACTAAGCTGATCTTTTTCCATGAGATCAGTCAGATCCATTACATTGATACGGGCATCTTCTAATTAAACTTGATACCTACTTGCACTCGCACCGGTGCATTCCATCATCTCTATAGATATGAATGCATGTAGTACGCGAAAACCACCTGGAATAATGGGGTTGCCAGTTACTTGTATGGCTTCGCAATCGATTAAATGAAGAGATAGTTTGAATCAAGCCCGTGAATTGATAGATAAAAGATACAACAATGGAAAATCATGGAATACTTCCTAGCAAAGCTCCTCCATACCATGAGACCCACGGTCATCCATATATGGAAAGAGCAAGAAAAGAATCTAGTTCCAGTCGATTCCAAGCCCCGGTAAGCCTAATTGACATTGAATGTTTCAGCACCCACTCCCATCTAACTGCATGACGTTGCATCAGCAAGGAGGTATCTCACCACAACCTACGTACTTTACTTGCGTACTATACGTGCATTCAAGATTCAAGGGTCCATGCATATACCCAAGTGGAGGTGGTCAGGATAGTTCAGGCCCCGAACCACTCTCGGAAGTTCAACATGAACTTCCCGGTGTTTGCCCGGTGGATAAGGTATGTACATTAGGATATGTATTTGGGGACAAAGTGCAGATGAATCAATCGAAATTAGGTTAGGTTAGGTTAAGTTAGGTTAGGTAGGCAAGGCATGGAAGTCGTGGGCAGGACGGCTCGGGGAGGTACGGTGAGGCTGAGTCATTAGGCCTCCATGCGCCGGAGGACGTATCTCGCGTCGATCATCTGATATACTCTACACTGATGAATGTAGGTAAGCACCGACCTACAGGAGCATAGGCAAGTGTCTCGGTGGTCTCGGATGTGAGTTGAGTGGATATACTGCATAGTTAGAACATTCATACTACATACTACATGCAGTATAGACCGTGGAATCGTGGATGCACTGTACTCGACAAACATGCGTGATCGGTATGACGATGCATGTCTACCTACCCAAGACTACTTCCAGAGTTATTGGGCTGCGCCGCTGCTGCATCTCAGATCGCAACCGGGAAAATACATCACCTGCATTTACACATGGGGCAATGGCTTACGACACGCCTAGATCGATGTGAATATTTCAAATTATGAAGGCGGTACGGTACGTATGGGGAGTACTAGGTATTTGGGTGGATGCAAAGAGGCTTTCGCAAGGGAGCGGTGTGTTCGGGATCATTGTCATGTATGTGAGACTGAGTCATGGCTTGATCTGTTGTAGAAGGAGATGGACTAGGGAAAAAGAACTTCCAGATGACTCCTGCCGTAGGGTATAACACTTGATAAGAACGTAAAGCAAAAGATGGGAAGATGTGGCAGCAGACGCTATGTAGATGGTTGATTCGGAACGACCTATGACATTCCCAGGTGACATCCTCCAGCTCCAGCTTTGAACTAACCCTACTTATCCTCATAATGTTCCCGACTCATCTAAGACCAAAACCTAGAGCTAGAATGATTGAGGATGAGATCGGCTCATACCGGCAATCCGATCTTGTGGCTACCTACTCGACCCTCGTAGTCGATCACATCAGATTCCATGGAAGTGCTCGGTTTTATTTGTAAGCTAAAGATTGATGAAAGGATCTAGGGATGGACAAACGATCAACAATCATTGCAAAAATGTGTGCAAATAAACATCTAGGATAGGTATCTTCGCGTGAGAACGGGCCCGATCTATATACTCAAGTCACAGGGTCAGCTCTTGACGAACACCTATGCCTCCGAAGATGATTTAAGAATGTTGGGAATAGCTTTCTGTAAGGAATGAGGCCCGTCGTCGTGCTTTGTGCCGTATCGCAGCGACGCTCATATCCACATCCACCGGCAAGAGGGTGCAAAAGAACCGGCACCTTCAAAACAGAACGTACTGGTGACCGCTGTGCGTCGAACCGCGAACAAGGATCACAAGAAGCCACGGGCAGATGAAGCTGCACAGGGTCTGGTATCACAATTTGAATAATGACGTGAACCACAGCGCCAAAATATGTTCTATGAAGCAAGGTACAATTGGCTGAAAAACAACAAGAATTAACAAGAAAATCAAAAAGGGTGTCCTCGAAGCCTTCCCCACACAAACAAGCTGACGGCCAAGCGCATGCATCGAGGAAATATAAAAGCGTGACCGGCTGAGAGTCAGGTGCAAAAAACACCTGCTGGAAAGCGAGATCTACTCAAGCCGTCGACCGTGAGTTCAAGATCTCGACCAAGGTTTCTGCAGTGGAGCCAGAGACACGCCAGCCATCGATGCTGGATTCGTTCGCGGCGAGACATCACCGGTAGAAGATTGAGATGGGTAATGAAGAGGTGGTGGATGATGAGGGCCAGATGAACCAGTGATAGGCCCAGCAGGGGAAGAGAACGTGGACGAAGCATCGGATGCTGCCCACTCACTTTGAGATCGAACCGATTCCAACAGTCGCATGGGCGCAGGTTCCCTCTTCACTGACGTCGGACTAGAAGCTGTTCCCGATTTGGGCGTGTCCATTCCCGATACCGTGTTTAGATGTATTGGTCGTGGTGATGATGGTCTCTGTAACGAGTACTTTGCGCCATCCAACCGCTCAAAGGCCTCCCTGAAGAAGTTTCTTTCTGCCCGGTAGTGATCTCTCTGGCTCAAAAGGAATCGAATCTCTTCAGCCTGGTGCCGGATCGTCTCCGCATGACGTTGAATCTCGTCCTGTTGGGCATTAAGTCGCTGTTCCAGCTGCATTTCGTTGCGCTTGCGATTACGGAATCTCCGGGAAGCGTCGCTGTTGGCTTTTCGTTTTTCGGCTTGGGTAGAAGAGCCCGATTTCAGGTCTAGTAAGCATGGAATCATTGCTTGAGTTCCAGGTTTTTCATCCGGCAAGTTGCTATGCGGTACCACTATTGAGGACATTGCTCGATCGATCAGATCAGGTCTTGGGTAATTCGAGGGTGCTGGTGTAGAGCTTGTCGCCGTACAAGAAGATATTGGGACACCTGCGACCACGGGGGAAACGTGTCCGAGATGGCTGAAGATCGATTGTGGCGTCGATGGACTCTCTTCGAGAGAATGAGGATGGGCCCGTGGAGTAGGACCGGTGCTCATGTGTCTTGAAAGAACGTTTGATGGGGAATTGAGTGAGTTTCTCGTCAAGGGTTGCAGAACTGGTGAAGAGGCGAGAGGTCGCAATGCTGCATCGTGAGATATTGGCGAGCCGACGAGGGATGGCAAGGGGACCTGCTGCTGCTGCTGCTGACCGAAGTTTACCGGGGGTTCCTGAGAGAGAAAGGGAGATTGGGCTGTCTTCGAGCGAGCGGAGGCCGTCATCCCCACTGGGGTAGAGTAGTAAGAAGACGGTGACTCGGGAATTCTTCCGGATCGTTGTAGTGACCCGGGCGACAAGGGCTGAGATGCTAGCGACATAGATGACCGAGGCGCGGGAGACGAGCCTTGTCTGGGTCTGATGGCGGACCTGGCGGAGGTAGAAGACATGCTAGCTCGAGATGTTCGCTCGCGGCGAATGGGCTTCTCCAGAGGGGTCATGCCTCGCACCGGCGGGTTGAGAATCGCATGCACGCCAATGGACCGTGAGGAGGAGATGTCCACCGGAGGTTCAACTGGCACATAAGGATGCCATGTTTGAGGTCGCGCCCGGAGAGGTGGTCGATGAGCCGAATGACGAGGGCTTGAAAGGACCTTTTCTGTTGGGCTCCGGTCATCGATGGGTGAGCGAGCTTCGAACTCGGATAATCGGTCGTTGCGCAACATTTTCTGCGACGGTGAATGTGAGGGGGGTGTTTGAGTGAACACAGAGGAAGAGCATGACCGACTTGGTCCCCGTCCAGAAAGACCAGAGTCCTGGTGGGGAGCGGGTGAGAAGAAGCCTCGCGAATAGTCCAACTCTGTCTGCAGAAGGCTCGACAATCGTGGCAGGGGTTGGGGCCCAAAATGGGGAGACGTTTGGATATTCAAGCCGAGCTGTAGGGTCGCCAGGATGCTGAGAGCGTCTCCAGTATGAAGAGACGACCCGTAGCTTTGAGACGTGAAGGGCGAGTCTTCAATCGAGCAATATCACTGATAAGGAAGTCGTAGAGCGTCCTGTGCAATACGTAATGTTTTAATCTTCCTCCGTTCCGTCAGCTGATATTTTCGTCTTTTCTTTTCTTTCTCAATTCGGGTAGCCAGATGGACGACAGGCGTTGGTCTTGGGCCTTATTGGCGGTGGTATGTCTGTCGAGCGTGAAGATGCTTTTTTTAAAAGTCAGACAGTCTTGCACCCAGCAGAGATGACGCGAGTCCTTGAGATCTTTGAGCTCGCAGCTGTCGCCGGTATGGTCGAGCCAATCAAGAATGGAGCGGAGCTGAAATGCGCAACACTGGTGGTTTGAGTTGAGATCAGATCTCGCAATGCCACTGCAGGGCACAGGTGCTATTTGGGCCGCCGTTCAACACGAGTGGACCGGAATGCGAGCGCAACGGGATCCGTGTTGTTGATGAGGCAAGAGATAAATCGAGCAGAAAAGTACGACTGAATGGCAATCGGCATGCGCATGAACACACACACACACACACACACACACACACACACACACACACACACACACACACACACGGATGTTCAATTGGACTCGAGATGATGTATGAGTCCGGAGGCCCAAGTGGCAAAGAGATACCTCAATTAATGTACAAGGTCCAGGGGAACGTAGTCGGAAGTGGTAGTTGTGTCGAAGTTCCACCCGAGAGAAGAAGACTCAAGATGAGTGAATGATGAAATGCGGTAGATCATCGACCGTGACGCGAATCGCTCACCTCGAACGAGGATCAACGGCCGTCAGGGTGGACCAGAACCAGAAGGAAGGCAGCGGTGTGAAGCCACCACCGCTCCAGACTGGATGCTGCCAGTGGAATCCGTCAGTGAGGTGAGGGACGTCTCCAGTTAGATCAGGAACCGCATTACACGCTTGTCGCAACTGCTCTTGGTCTAGACTCCACACGAGGAATTGATGGATTGATGAACTGGTGGATGGTTCTTGAAGCTGCCTTGTCTTGAACGCTGTCTGACCATTTCTGATTTCTATCCTGCTCTCCGCCAAAATCACAGAGTATAGGTAGCCACTGATCCTTAAGAAACAAGGTTTCTCATATTGAGGCAAGAGGATAGCTCCCATCACCTGATGCGATTCGTTAATCTGGACGGCTGTGTTTTTCCTTTGGTTTTTTTTTTCGTTTTCTTTTTCCTTCTTATTGCAGTAGGTTCATTCGCATTTTTTTTCAATTCCGATTTTTCACGTGTCTCGATCGAGCGTGTCGGGTTTGTTTGATTCCTTATTTTTCCGTCCGATAAGTTACAGTATAACTATACTTTGGCAAGTATACAGTCCATCGATATACAGTTATACACTACTTGGGTCGTTCTTTCTCTACTTCTCTCATTGAATCCAGAAACTTAGTCAACGATCTTGATGGAATGTACAGCGTGTTGACTGCTCATCTCGAACTTGGCAGTCTGGACGGGTGCCCGATACGATCGATGTGATCATGATTCATGCTTTCATCATTTCTCTGCCCTCTCTTCCTCTCCCTCTCTCGCTCTCTCTCGCTGATGAATGTACCCGACCCAATAATCGCGCGGTTCTGCCCGTTGGGCATTGACGGCATTGAAACGGGCCTCACCTCTGAGTTCAACTTGGTTCCCCATCCACCTTATCCACTCCTCTGATGTACGCCCTTTGCCTCGTACCTTTTTCCCCAAGCTCTGACCACACTTCAATCTGGCACTTTGGATGCACCGCGTCTCAGACTCGGGAGAAAAATGGGGACCGGAGGGCTAGACTGTCGACGAGGTCTCTTTTGATCGTGACTGATCTCATGGACCGTCCGCGAGAGTCCAGCGTGAGAAAGAGAGGTCGTGATTTGCCCTCACCGGCTGTCACCTTGCTACAATGCCACGGTGCCTCGAGCACAATATAGAGCCAATCACTTGTCCTCAGCTATGGGAAATTATTATTCGGACCAGGTCTGTGATTCTGCAGCATCTGATCTCCCCAATGGAAAGCGTCACCATCCGTCTTTTTTTTTGTTGCTATTCGGTGGGGACTCTGGGGAGAAGGAGAGAGAGAGAGAGAATCGGGGATTGAGGCTTGAGTGGAGGAGACGGAAAAAAAGGGGATACAAAAAAGGCGGCAAGAATTAAGAGACAGGGGTCCCAGTCCAAGTTGAGACTCAACCCAGGGTCAGGGCCCAACTGCCGTCTCCCTGTTCCTGTGGGTAATGTACATGACTCCATGTAGGTGAAATGCGCCTTCAGCCTCGATGGGGCGGCTAACGCTAACGCATGTGAATACTTTTGCTTTGGGGGGGGTTTTCCTGTTTTTTAATTTTTAATTTTTATTCATTTGGAAAGGTTTTCAATTCCTTTTTTCGCTTATTTCCAATGATGAGGTTAGTCCATTCTGGACCAATTGCGTTCTCTGCGAATTATTTCCCCTGCTGCTGGGAAATCCAGTCATTTCTAGGTTTAGCTTTGACTTTACTCCAGCTGCCCGACCTCGTGGCCAAATGCAGACCAGACCGGAATCAGGCGTAGCTCGGGGGCGTCGGGGCTCCGGGAAAGCTCGATGGAGGCGAAGATGGGCGGTCTCGAACAATTGCTATGGAGGGCCCGGGGGAGGTACCACTTGTCCCCTTGCCATAGAGTCACTTATACTGTAAGACTAAGAGGAAGTACTAACTTGTATTTACTAAGTACTAAGTACTAGGTATTAGTTAAGGTAGGTACAGTATGGATTATGGAGTGGTTCATAGGCAATCAATATTGGACAATAGGCACTTGCCAGATAATATAGAAATATAGAGCGTATATTGGCCAAACACACTAATATCCAGACACAGGTAGTAGCCAGATAGAAAGAACACCTTCCCTGCTGCTTATGTATTTCGCCATGCACGGCACTCGGGCACTGTAGTTAGTCAGTACATAAACTACCTGTGACCTAATGGTGGATAAAATGTACAGTCAGGTAGCTTACGGTACCCCACCACTCGGCCATGGCGCGTATACTTATCAAGAAAGCATCTTGCGGCCAGTCAAGACTTCGAAAGAGCTCCTGCAAGCCATTCCAAGATTTACACATTTCCATGGCCCGTAGGTGTGCCGTGCCGTCCGGTCGGTCCTACAAACACTGCGAACACGGTCAATGAACGGCTTTTGGGATGTTTCGCTAAGCCTAAGAGGATAGGACTGCATGTGTTGACTTCCAGTCTTGGTGGACCTAGAGTAGGAAGCGCTTCACGCGAC
The DNA here is from genome assembly GCA_014839625.1 of Penicillium ucsense. NCBI lineage: Eukaryota > Fungi > Ascomycota > Eurotiomycetes > Eurotiales > Aspergillaceae > Penicillium > Penicillium ucsense. Next base: position 164,810 of record WIWV01000052.1, on the reverse strand, counting down.
AACCTCCATACAGGCATACATAGTTTCTACTTTCCACCACCTGAGTAACAAGCCGACTTTGAAGTCTCTTACGACATCACCAGTGTACCCCACGGGCCTGAATGAGTGGCTATCTTCCGCCCTCTGCCTCTGCATCACGATACCGACATGATTATTGCTTTTTGATCTCTATCGGCTTCGTTGGCATATTTTCTTTTGTTGCGAGGATTTTCTTCCCGACAATCTCAATGTTAGGGCTCGGCACGCGGGTTCAGCGGGAGATTGGAAAATCCGCAAACTTCTCACTCACGTTCGGGTCAGAGTCTGACGACGACGAACTTCTTCCCGCCTCACCCCCAAAGGCGTGGAGAGCAATTCCGATCTCCGAGTCACCGCTGGACCGATGTCGAGATGACTCTTGCCTAGCGCTAGGGGAGACGGCAAATCAGAAACCCCGCCAATGTTACTAGTCACTTTAGTTGGTGTCGACAGTGCAGTAGCTCAAACACCACATGGCTTATGATGATCAGAATCATTTATCCACGGTATTTCAGAAGACTTCTAATTTATTGTTTCGACCATGCTTTCACGGTTAATGTGGGCGAGTACGTACCAAGCCCAGTAGTGACTCGGGAGTCGGGACTATAAGACGCAACGTACACAAGGTTCAGCAAAAGCTTGATCGAAAAGCTAAAGGTAAGCTTGCATTAGAGGTTCTAACTTTTGACGGCGGCTCCGAAAGGATCAAAGTCATAGGGGTACTGCTATACGTGGATTGAGTATTGAGTGTTCACTGTTGAGTGTTGACTGTCAAGTATTCGCGCCCCCAAGCCTACGCTGAACAATTTCCCGGCAAATCTCTGAATCGTGGAGAAAGTTAATTAAAAGCGAGCGGTGGGTGGCGGTCTAGCACGTGGCAGGGATCCTCCTCTCCTTGAGTGCTGCGCCAGAGTTGTGCTAACAAACAATTTGGTGGAGCCAATGGATATCTAGGCTGTATCGGCTTGGAAGCGTTAGCCGTCCCAGGAAAAAATTCAACTCGTGGCGTGAGGCTAGTTGTTCACCTGGGTCAGCATGGGGTGGAGTGTGGGCTAGCCCGGCGTTGAAAGAGTAGTTTCTCAGGGCCAAGCGAGCTGGCTGTCGTCTTCTACGCGGGTTACGCGCTCCGCGGAGGTGGAAAGGAAATCGTCAAGTGACTCAAGTCAATGCCGGAGTCAATAATCAACTGGACGGACGAGCCAATTGCACTTTGAATGGCATACTTGCCGCGGGTAATTGAGCTATTGTGCAGGACAACCTCTTTGTGATCAAACAATAGTTATCGGAGATCACCATCTGCAATAGATAACATAGTCAATGAACCCGATCAAAGTCCTTTCCAAGCAGTCAGCCTGGCAGTTCTCAAAGCTTCACCTATGCTGCTCACGTAGCCACAAAGCGGTAGGTTGTAGGTACTAGGTAGTAGGTACTAAGTTAGTAGACGAGCTACGGTTGATTGCCCTTGTAACCGAGCTCTTTTCCCCATCAAAATCTCTTTCAGAGCTAGTACTTTGACCGCCGAATACGCATGGTGGAGAGGAAAGTACCATATCACCGAATCGGTATGTGGATTGTGGATCACTGATAGTGGACAGTGGACACAGTAAACACTTGGTATTGAGTACAAATCCTAGTTAAGTTAGTAGTGAGTCGTGACTACCGTCCTTGGCCTTAACGGCCGTCATCATGTCTTGTGCACGACTCAACAACCGGCCAGCGCATGAGCGAACCCTTCTCCACAGGCACCAACTGACTTGCATTATTGTTGCCGACACTCCCCAGTCCCCACAACATCCACCTCAGTGAGCGGTCACTCTTGTTCTTGTGCTCCATTCTCCACCTGGCAATAGGCACATTCACGCCGTGAGCACACTAGCACGTCAGATAAGCGTCCGCTAGTCGAATTGGAATAGGTGGACAAAGCGACCACCGGCCAGGATTCCTCACATTTTGATCTGACAAAGCCCTGTGAAAAGGTAGCTCCTTTCAGAAGGCTTACCGAAGGTCCCTCGGCACCCAGAGTACCCTTGTCAACTATAGGGGTCATTCTTCATCACCGTTCGACCGATAAACACAATTATCTCGTAACTCTAATCACTCCAGTTTTACGGCTTAGATGGGCCTCAATCCGAACCACGGACTGCTCAGTTGCCCCTCCGACGGGCCGTGGCGGTGCCCACGGTCGCGTGGACCGTCGCCAAGGCGCTCCATTTGTAGGTGCACAGGTCAGCCCTGCTGTCGGTCTGCCATGCGAGATCGGCGGTCAACTGCTGTACTGCGACTACTAATTAGTACAAAGCACTAGTTAAGTTAACTAGTTAGAGGTAGGTACCTAGTAACTAACTAGTACAAACTGGAAAGGCAGTCCTTCGGGTCCCAAATGCAATCGATCAGCGAAGGGAGTAAGTATCCCATGTCCATGAGCAAGGGTACCTCATCCTGTATATTCTTTGAATACCATTAAGCTGGTGTGTGTGGACTCACAGTATAGACCACATACAAATCTGTGCGCAAGACCTTGCAGAGCGGATCAGATATGCAAATCCGGCGGCCATCCATCGTGAAATCTTGAGAGGATAGCGGACCTGGAAGGGCGTGAATTAGGTTCCGGAATTGACCCCCTCGTCCCCGGCCTTTGTCACACGTATATGGTCCTCTGAGAGGCGTCGTACTTTTGTCAACAATATTTTTTACATTCGACAATAACGAAGGATCGAGTCATATTGTTCTTGTGATCTTTTCAAAGGATTAAATACCTGCGGACGGATTGCAGGATCTTCTGCAGCGGTGATAAGTGAGCCTCCAAGTCGCTTGGTAACTGTGGCTCATCTTTCCAAGTATTACGCATGTCGGTGCCACATCTGCATCATCATGAGGGTAATCCCGTTGAATAGGATCCGATGATATGGATCTAAGCGAACAATGGGTATGTTGCACTGTGACGGGATGGCCTGGAAAGATCCAATTTTGTTTGTTTTTCCATGTGAACGGGCTGCTATCATTCCGGTTGAACCGAGAATATCTTGGAGGTCCCTATCATGCCTTTTACATTGTTCACGTTTCTCACATCTGTAGCAGTGTACATCATTAGTATGGAGTATGGAGTATGGCTATGGATTATGGAGTCCATAGGATGAACGAAATCCCGCCCGACTGATTACCCTAACCGGCTAGCCATCTTCTCGACGACCCACTGAGTCACCAGAATCTCCTCTCGAGAAATCGTGGATAATCCTGGTAAAGGCCCAAACAGGCAAAGGACGCAGAATGCGATCGAAGCGGTCTGGGGCTACGGCCTTGGGCTGGACCTGATAACCACGTACAGGCGGTGGCTGGCAGACCTCAAACCGCCAGAACCTCAGTCTCGGGTTCTATGAGAACCAAGAGACGAATGAAAGTCCAATGAAAAATATCGAAAGAAGAAAAAAAAGAAAAGCAAATACACCGAACTCCTCCCAGTTTTGATTTTAGGCTGTCTGTCTTGCCCAAGGCCCAGAAAAAAGATTGAAAAAGGTCAGTCCCGCCTAGGCAGGTGATTATCGGAGGGGGTGGGAATCCCGGTTGGCGTAATGCGCGTCATTTCGCTACAGGATATGACTATGGACGCTAGTGGTGCCCTGGTTTCTTCCTTGTCGGGTTTTTATTTCTGTTCACTTTCTGTTGTATTTAGAGCTATGAAGCCATAGTTGACGCGATGGTAGGATTGTTTCTAGCTAACCAGCTTAGATGGACGACGTTTGTCCTTGGGGCTATGGATGGGTATGGGCAGTCTTTAATGTTTATTAATGAATATTAATGAATGCTTGAATACTACACAGAAAATCATATTCACGAAGCCGGGCTTTCGACCTCCGTGACTACAACGTGGGTCATGGACCACCTCCGGAACCCCGAACAGGACTGCGGGTTCCGTTGTGAGCTTAAACCAAGGCTGTGATGGAATGGTCCCAAGTAAGCGGTACCCGGGTGAGGTGATCTTTTAACTTTCATGGCCAAGTGAGTACCAGTTGCCTTTGAGCAACTAGCTTGTAATCCTTTGAGATCCTTCCACCATCGCAGAGTTGAAAGGATCTATCATTCTGTACATTGTGTAGTTGGAAGTTTGGAGAGGAGTTGAACACTATAATCATGAGAGATAAGTCGGGAGGAGAGACAAACATTACAAGTACCGACCTAGGCTCATCTTTCTACAAAAGCATAAGGAACCAGTTTTCCCGTTGAAATGTTAACCACCTAAGCTATAGCCAAGAACTATGCGATAATCACAGCTAGAAAGACCCTGAGTACCGAGGCGAGACGAGATATCGGGTGAACGGGGCTTGAATTCCCTTAAAGTTGAATCACTTTCCCGACAGTCCATCCTGACACGTGAACTATCTAAGCTTTCCCGTTCTAATCAGTGTACTCCTCATTCTGCCCCTTTCTTCCTTTTGGGGGCCAATCCTCAGTAAGCAGTAAAACTCGGGCTACTAGCGCTGTTAGTCCAAAGTCCACAACTCAAAACTTCAAATCCGCAGTAACCGCCAGTGGTGAGATGAGCAAGAAAAGCAAAGAAGAATCACATCAATTTACCTGCGTATAACAAAGTATAAACGTGTGTGTCATGTACGCAGGCCGTAGTGCGTACTGTGAATGGTTGGTGAGCGCTCCTGCTTACGTTGACTACCATAAGCATATGAGGACAGGAAGTGCCTGCAAACAGCCCCTTAATTAAGGAAGCCTTCTCCAAATCATGTGTGAGAGGTACTACGAGTCATGATAAGTAGTAAGAGCAAATCGATGAGTTTGGTCAATTTACTGTGCAGACTGCAGACTGTGTGCCTGTACTCTCAGAGTAGTCTGTAGTTTGAAGTCTGTAGTTTGTAGTCTGACTCTGTACAGTCAAGTGCAGTGTCCGGCATTGAGTGCTCATCGTACTTATTGGCACGCTTTGCGAAAAAATGCCGATAGCCAGACAAATCCGTCCGGCATGAATAAGATAATTATGTCTCATCGGGCTATGCTTCAGCTTTTGCTACTTACATGGTATGCCAATGTGATATAGGCCCTCGTCAAGAACATAGACTACGGCAGACGGGATGACTATGGCATCAATGAGAGACATGCACCTTCTGGCAGTAATCCCTACATGACATCAGCTGCAAATTGTGTCTAGACTGAACTCACGTTTTTCTAAGGGTGTATTGACGCCTAACCTTTAAGTAGACAAGTGCGCGTCTATGTTCACCGTGTAGTGTGTAGTGTGTAGTGTATAGTGTGTAGTTGTGTACTACTACTAACCTGTCAGTCTGCGGGGAGGTATTCGCCTCATTCTTTCGAATATGAGATTGGGTTATCGAGGCGTATGGGCATGCACCGTCAACACCCAAATTGCTAAACAGAATACCCAATAATCAATCACCACCCAAATGGTGTTGGTATCACGACCAAGGTCTTGAGTGGTGTTGTGACCCCGAGGCGCTGAACCAGGAAAACCATACACAATCTACGAAAAAATCTGACCGGAAAGCTGACTATCTCAACTCCTGCTCTCGCTTGACCAAAGTGGAAGAACCTTTTGACGATCCAGCATTAAGAACGAACCACAGCAATGCTTTTCCCCTATAGCTTTACCTTGAACTACTCTTGACGGAAGAGACCTGACCATCTGTCAAGAACTATAAGATCAGATCACGACCAGCACCCAAGATACAGCAGTTCACCGCATCGGGTGATCGGGAGTCTGAAATCACACAAAGAATACCGGCCTTGTCACCTCGCCATGAATACATGTATGCCCATTGTGCCTGCATATGACCACTCGCACCCTGCATAATGATATGGGCCACCCTTGTCAAGACCTCACAGACACGCATCAACACTCCCCCCTTTCCCTTTTTTCACTGTCGGTTCGATTCCAGCCAAGTGGCACCCGAATATGCATGCCAGCCCGCCTCACCCACATGCACAGACCGCCTTATTGCAGGCGATCAGCCACAATGCGTTACGAACGGAACTGCCTAAGCTGCAAAGCACGTTTTAGCCTGGGAGTAGAGCGCGAAACAGAAAAGTAAGAAAAAAAAAAAGAAAGAACACCAGACAAGGTATATGCTTATGGACAGATGGACTGACGCCAGGACTGCTGGATCCCCACTGTCGCTGCATGATGTCTGCTTCCCCGTCCCGTCCCCATCCGACGGGGAGGATTATTCCAGTCTTGTTTTTTGGGGACAATTCCTTCTGCCGAGTCCCTAAACCCTTGTGCTCGACAGTGTGGAAGTATGTATGTATTTTGGATCTGCAGGCTTCCATCTTGTCTGTTGTGATGTACAGTCTACATCACAGAAATACTGCATCAGTGCATTAATTTAGCCATCCCTATGGTTCTTAGGCTTCTGTATATGATGCTCTGAGGCCAGCCTTAGGAGTCCTTGACAATGCTAGGAATGACGACATTGACGCCCAAGGGTGTTTCACGAAAAAAGTATTGTACTTTTGGCTATGTTGCATCTCAATATGTAAGACTAAGCACAGTAGCAGACCATTGAGTATTGAGTACTCGATGTATTCCACCTCTGAATATCCATTCCTGTCCATTTCTCGCGTCTAGCTGTCAACACTCAACACGCCGGCTTAAACAATGTACTTCTGTGGTCAAGGAGTTGAAGACATACCCAGGTATTGCATCAAGACCATCCAGTTACCAGCTTCGCTACCCGAAAAAAAAAGCAAGAACAAGGCAATAAGAAGAAGAGGATACAAAAGAACAAGAGAAATGAGAGACGTCCCGTCACAATGTCCTTTTTTCCCATACAATCCTATCCCCGTCGCTTGACATTCGGATCTACAAATCCTACCAAACTTTGTTTCGAAGAGAAATAATTGAGCAGTGATGGTCTAGAGCTGGTGCTGACTCCTCGCAACAAGCCGATCTGTCAGAAAAGTCCAGTCGGGCTTGTCTTGTTCAATCAGGGGAGAAGAGGAGACGGGACAGGGATTGAGTCTCCAGCCGTTATTGATGATCGACAATGCTCTACCCGTTCCCCTTTGCTGCAAGTGATGACACGCGCCGGAACCTGATCATAGCGCAAATGAGGAACCTATTCTCCGGCTCCGGACAGTTGTTCCCAAATGTAGCTTTAATACCTGTTGAGGTCTATATCATGATACAGAAACGAATCATTCAGGTTTGAAGATCATGATACATAGTTTTCGTTATGACCAGAGAGTTTGGCTAGACTTAGGTTGAGGCGACGAAATGCAAGGTCGATCTTCTGGAGTCAATCCTCTGGAGTCAACTGCCAAATCGAGAGTATCCCTTTTCAAAAGTCTAGCGAACTGAACTAGAGTATCCAGATCAGAGAATTCTGCATCAAGCTCCGCGGTTCCCCTATCTCTCTTGGCCGCATCTGCGCCCTCTATACCAAGCTAGACACTCTCACTGTGCCAGTCGGAACTCGTGTTTCACCTTACCCTCAACACCAACGTCCACCTTGAACACTCGGCCGCCGTACCGGACCGAGTTGGGGAACTTGTCATCGTCACGATCGTCCTTGGCCGAGGTGATGAAAAGCTCCGTCCCCACAAAGACAGGACATGTAGGGTTGCGGGTGGGGAGATCAATCTGCCCGATGAGTTTTCCCTCCGGTGAGATGCGTAGCACCTTTCCTCCTCCGTAAATAGCGCTCCAAAGACACCCCTCCGCATCAATGGCGAACCCGTCGGGCTCCAGCGAGTCTCCCACGTCAAAGAAGACGCGACGGTTGCTGATCGCACCGGTGGCCGCGTCAAAGTCAAAAGCGAAGATCTTGGAGGTGGGTGAATCGGTGAAGTACATGGTGTCGTCCGCGGCATTCCAGCCCATGCCGTTCGGGATGGTCACCGGGCTCAGCATTGCGTGGACACTGAGGTCCGGGTCCAGACGGTACAGAGTGCCCTCAGCCTGCGGGGACTTGACCTTGGGGTCATTCATGCTACCAGCCCAGAGACGACCGCGGCTATCGACATTGCCGTCGTTGAAACGCATCCTATAGCAGAGGATGTTAAGAGTGGACTCTTATATGCCCCAAAGGAGCTGCGACTCACTCCTTGATCTTAGTCTCGTCGTCTCCCCAAGGCTTCGCAACATAAGATAGCTTCCCCGTGGTTTGACTCAGCCGGGCAAAGCCATGCTTGGCACCAGCAATAAGTTCATCTTTCGCGCCGGCGATATTGGCGGTCACACTAGATGTCCGAGGATGAGTGTCAATTGGCGGCACAAAGACATGACTTTGGACTAGTTCATTGGCCACAAGCGACGACACCGCTCAGTGAAGCGCAACGACTGCTCAATGAAGTAAGAGTAGACCAACGTGAAACTTACCCTACGGAGGCCTCGGTGTCAATCACCTTCAAGGATTCTGGGCCTTGAGCCAAGTCTACCGTGTAAAGTTTGTGGTCCCAAATGTCCACAAATCGGAACTCATTCTTGCCAACGTCGTGAAGAGGATTCTCGAGTAGAGTTCCCGCGATGTCAAGATACGGCTAAGGTGGGAACGTTAGCACGAGCAAGCCAGTCAGTGTTGTAGGCCATGAAGACGTTTGATGATTTGATGCGAGGTGCGCGCTGGTGTCTGTGCTGAAGCTTGCCGGTCTCCTTGACTTTTTTTTGTCTTCGTCATCCATTTGATTGGTCATGTTCGTTTGGCAAAAGCCCAAAAGTTCGCCCTCAAAATGAAGATGTCATGATCCAACGGTGGGGGGGTGGTCCCTTTGGTCAACCTCCCGACCGCGCATCAATGCGAGAACGACCGATGCTCGTCGGGAGGTTAGGCTCACGGCGATCACAAGGTTTCCACTCCGAGGTCAACCCAAACGACAACTGGGAGCTTTCTGATACCCCCACAGATATTGCAGTGAAGAGTGTACACCGAGAATCGTGCATAGCCATGTATAGGAGAACCAAATATCACGCACATGAGCGAGAACCGGGAAACATGGGAGAGCGTTCGCAATAAGCTGCAGACCAGAGGAACAACAGCACAAGAGATTCATCCACTGACCTCATTGACCGTCCATTTGGCGATTTGTGACATGTCGATCCCTGCAGGGCCCTTGACCTGAAAATTGCAAATGACCGACAGAAATGAGACGGGTCTAGAGTAACCGTTGGAGCAGGACGTGCGCGTCAAAACCCGAGGCAACGAACACGACGATTCAAATCGGCGTGTTCACGGGGAAGCGGGCGGAAGAAACAGATACGGAGTCAAGAGATGTGCTGGACACCGCTCTTTGAGAATTCAGAATGGGAAAGCCGGGGGTTCTGCTTTAAGAGACCAGACGTGGAGAAAGCAGTAAGCCACCCGGTGGATACAGCTCCATGTCCATCTCGGGTTTGGTGGGGGAGGATGGCATTTCTGAGGGGGCCCTCACAACTCCAGTCGCGCCCACTCTCTCTTCCTTCTGGGGAACGGAGGAAGTGTGGAAGACTGGGACTGATGGGATGGGACACGGGCAGGTCATCAAGGTGCGATTTGGGGACCAACGACGAAGAAGCCAGGAAGCCACACTAGAGCAGATCTGGCGTAGATGGGCGAGCGAGATCGGAGTGGGCTCTCCTGAAGTTCTGAACTACCTTGGTACCTCGTAGGCTCGTACTGGGCGTCAAAAACCGCTGTACCTGTGAGCACTCACCACTAAGATGTGAGACTGAGAAGCCACATCGATGTGAGCTCGAAGTCGTTGAACTGCAAGGAGAGAGAACGAGTGGAAGCCAGATGGAACAACAGATGACCAGTTGTTTGGGCGGTTTTGTGGGTAGTTTTGGCCCAACGCGGCGCTGGACGAGTCATGTAATTGCCTACGGTGACCTACCAAGTAGTAAGATAAGTATTGTATAACTTGCCAGGAAACTTGGTCAATGAGTATCACTAGTATCTAGTATCTACTATTTAGTATCTACTAAGTTAGTGTAACTATGCTTCTTCTTCTTCTTCTTCTTCTTCTTCTTCTTCTACTACTACTACTACTACTACTACCACTACTACTAAGCATGTGAGCAAAACATAGGCTAACTTTACGAATTTCTGGTGCGGTCGTAATCATATAGGTCAGGTACATTGATATGATGCATTACCATCAGTCCCTTTAGTGCACTGACAGTACGAAAACAGTTGACCAAAGGCTTCAATGCCCAATCTTGAAAGGGGAACACGATTCGAGAACATCCCAGTTCACATGATCACATCCGTCAAAAGTCGAACAGTCACCCATGGTTGACCCCAAACAAGCTCCAGGAAATAGCTTGCACCTCAATCACGTCTTGGAAACATCTATCCGAATCCGTCCGTTCAAGTCCCATCGAATATATCCTGCTCCATGCACACTGGTCCGTTCCAAAAGCCGATCCATCTCGGGGACGGAGAGTGCCCTAACGACAACCGAGATCCGCTTACTCGCACCAGATAGACAAACGTTGATTCAGCATTTTACTCGGACAACCTAGCATTTGTGTGCCAGGAGATACCAGATTCGATCAAGCGGCAGTCATCATATTTGTTGGAAGAGTATCCCACTCTCACACACCTTGGCTGATGTGAGAAGTGACCTTGGTACCTCTGACTAGGCCCGACTAGGCGCCCACATGACCGCATCTGCATGCAAGCTGCAAGAGATATCTGTCAATCCCCTGCCGGTGCTGAGTCCGGCGCTAAAATGCCGATATCTTACCCCTCCTGGGCACCCTGCAGCCTGATTCCCGAGAGCCACCAAAACGGACCAAGGCACGACTTCATGCCTAACCGGAACACCCCAGGTTTCCCGGATGCGCCCATGCACGACCGCCAAGGGCACTGCTGATTACTATATTCGAACAATCTTGGGCAGGCACTGCGCAACAACTCAAGCGGGCAAGAGGACAGAGGTGGAGGTATCAAAGCGCATCTGGACACGATGGAATGCATGACATGGCGGGTTTGAAACCTGCGGCAACTTCGTCATCAAAGACTGGGGTACCAAACTCAAAAGACAGGAGTTGAGTTCTCGAAACACATGGTTATTCTCCCTGAGTTGGGACCTAGGTTTCTCAACGAGCGATTGGGCAGCGGGTTATCGTTGAATTGCTCAAAGTGAGGCAGTGCCTTGTGGTTACATTCCATGTTTGCTTGTACACGCTGTTCTGCCAGCAAACAATCTAACGAGCTTCGTGTCTGATGTGCATTCGAACTCGGTCGACCAGTGTTTGCGAATCCTATCACCTGGTCCATATCAGGTAGCCAGCTTTGGACTGGATTGGAATTAGAGTACATCCACCAGGCTCGTCAGTCCTTTTGCGAAAGCTGTACGTCAAATCACTGCCTGAAGAAAAGCGCTACCCAGGGCGTGAGGACTCATTATAGAGCATCCATGCAGAAAATTGAAAGAAAGCAATCATGATTACGCAAGAGAATCCGATATACTATATGTAGTATGGCACGAGCCATCCAGTCCAGCCACCTCACTCCATTTCCGAAGGTTTAAAACGGCAAGAAAGCCCACGTATCCGCCAATGAAGACCTGCCAGGCCCTACATGATGTATACACATATTCTCTTCACGCACAAGAACTTAAAACATGCGCTTATATGACTCCACTCGCATCTAGAGGGGCCACAACTCATGAAGAGACCGTCAATGGTATCGAGCCCAAAGTGACATGCGCAACGCAATCTTGAATTGTTGCGTCTCTAACAAGTTCCAGTCTCGGTGTCAAGTAAATCCACAATACTTTGCTATATAGTGAGTGTTCCCAAGACCGTTGACACGTCATCCCCCACATCCACGTCACCATAGGTACTGCCTCATCCCATTATAATACTGTCCTAAGCTGGAGGACGGCACGGTGCTTCGCTGTCCATGCCTACGAAATCGGTACCTGGGTACTCAAGCTCTCGATCGATCTTCTCCTCTGCGTTCTCACCTACCTGATCTAGTTGCCTTGCATCATCCTATGCATGTCATCAGTCTAATATGTATGTAAGAAAAGGCGTCCCGTGTACTTTGTTTCCCAGACACTACCCAAGAGGACTGACCATCTTCGAACGACCTCAGCAAACGAATGGGCGAGGAAAACATTGAAACAGTGGACAACGAGTGCAAGACCCAATCGAACAATTCGCTCAAATTGCAAATTCTGGCCGAGAAACTACTTCTCCAGGTCCGCGAGACACATTTTTGCTCAGACACCTGAAGAGCATGCCCATTCTTAGGTAGGTACTTGTGGATAGTGTCGAGGACGCTTGTAGCTCTTCTCCAGTGGGTATCAATGGCGTACCTGCCCCCTGCATAGTCTAAGAAAACCATTGAATGGACATCTCCATTGATGCAGGCGGCTTGGCAGACTCCAAACACGATTTCTCTATCCACCCCTAGCTTGTCCATAATCATTAAGACTTCTTCATTGATGGGCATGAGCTGATGACAGCTTGACACCTCCTACTCGAAGTTGATAAAACAATGCCTGATCCGGAGAATTTGGAGAGAAGCTCATTTTCAGAATGACAATGGACCAAGGCAGCTACGCTGTACTCACATACAACGTGTGCGAGGAATTCAGATTAAAGTCCATGACAAGACTGCTGTACATTTTATTCATGGTCCGTCTCAGTATGCAATTTATATGATGATCCTTTCGCTTCCTAAATTTACAATCGGCTTCCCATGTTCACATGGACAGCCTTGACCTGTGAGTACGCATCGAGGCCAGCCTCGCCGAGCTCACGGCCAATTCCACTTTGCTTGACACCACCGAAGGGTACGCGGAAATCGCTGTCGTTGCTGCTGTTGATCCACACCATACCAGCCTCGATATCCGCGGCCACTCGGTGTGCACGCTCAATATCACGAGTGAAGACAGCGGCGCCGAGACCGTAGGTGGTGTCATTTGCACGGGTGACGGCCTCGTCCTCGGTGGTGAAGCTGGCGATCACGACGAAGGGACCAAACACCTCTTCGCGGTAGATACGCATGTGATCCTTGACATTGGTGAAGATGGTAGGGGCAATAAAGAAGCCACGGCCGTCACCAACATTCTTGAATGCCTCACCACCGGCGGCCAGCGTAGCTCCCTCAGACTTGCCCGCCTCGATGTAGGAGAGGACGCGCTCGTACTGAGCCTTGGTGACCTGAGGGCCCTGGAAGGTCTCGTCCTGGAAGGGATCACCGACCTTGCTCGTGTTCTTAACGACATCCTTGAAGAGTTTGACAAACTTGTCATACACAGAGTCGTGCACGAGAATACGCGACGTGGAGGTGCAGACCTGACCTTGGTTATACATGATACCGATGTGAGCCCACTTGGCGGCCTGCTCCAGGTCGGCGTCCTCAAACACAACCAAGGGAGACTTGCCGCCAGTCTCGAGCGTGATGTTCTTCAAAGTGCCGGCGGCCATCTTCATGATCTCACGACCGGTTGCGGTAGATCCGGTAAAGGCAACCTTATCTACGTCAGGGTGCTGAACCAGGGCGGCACCGGCCACGCGACCGTAGCCGTTGATGATGTTGATCACACCAGCAGGGAAGCCGGCTTCCTTGATCAGTGTGGCCAAGTACAGGATGCTGAGAGGGGTTTGCTCGGCGGCCTTCATCACGATCGTGTTGCCGCACGCGAGGGCAGGTCCCAACTTCCAGGCCGCCATGGCAAGAGGGAAATTCCAAGGAATGATCTGGCCGACGACGCCAATGGGCTGACGCAAAGTATAGGCAAACTTTTGGGGGAATGTGCCGATCGTCTGGCCGTGGACCTTGTCGGCCCAGCCCGCATAGTATCGAAGGGTATTGGTGACTTCACCGAGGTCGTCGTTGAGCGAAACTTGGTACGGCTTGCCTGATCGAACAAGTCGTCAAGGAATGAGTGCTTGCTTTCCTGAAAATCCTCAACACACACATGTGGCGTGCTTCACATACCGTTGTCCCAGGTCTCGATGGTGGCCAGAGTCTCCTTGTGCTGTTCAATCAAATCGGCAAGCTTCAACATCAAGCGACCACGATCGGTGGCTGGGAGTTCCTTCCAGGACGGGTCCTTCAACGCTTTGCGTGCAGCCGCGACGGCAGCGTTCACGTCCTCTTCGCCGGCGGCGTGTACCGAGGTGATTTCGGCCTCGTTGCTAATGCCAGGTTAGAGAGCTCCCTTCCCTCTCATCGTGGACGGGTACGAGTATAAGAGCAGGACCCACGATGGATTGATTGATGTGATCTTCTCGCCACCTTTAGCAGCCACGAATTCATTGTTGATAAAGAGGCCAATGGGCTGTGTGTAGGAGCGCCCGTTCGGAGCTGTCAATTGTACGGAAAGGTTGGACATGATGGCAGAGCGATGGAATTGGCGGACCGAATGGCTCAAGGAAGACACAGCAGAAACAGTACGAGAATGTAAGGGGCGTGAGAATCGAGGTATAAGAGACACGAGCATCTTATGTCAGATGAGGGGAGGAGACAATGACATTTAAAAGCGAAATGCTTTGCAGCATCTGCATCGAATCGTGACAAAGCTAAGGTGCCGTACCCCGCCTGCGCGATAGCGATAGCGTGGGAGCCCGTGGAAACTCCGACCGCCGAGACCCACTGGTCCACGACCCCGCCCGCTTTGGTCTGGTCTCGTCGGCTGCACTTACTCTTCAGGGCCAGCCGGCTGCAAGAGTGTTCCCTTAAACTCCGCACCAAAGGGACCGAGGCGCTGTGATTCCGCGCGGAACGGAGTTTGAGCTCTATTCTCTGCGTGTCTGTGGGCCCGGAACCCCGTCGGTCCGATCAAGTCACAGCTTGAATGGGAATTCAATGGCAGAACGACCTATTCTTCTGCCGCCTACTTGATGTCGCAGGTCAATCACCGAGGCTTGCTACATTGTCTCCGCTCATCCCACGCTCAATGGAATATTCATTGACCTGCTGCCGCATGTACTGAGCACGCCGTCGATGGTCAAGTGGCAAGGCTAACGAAAGCGGAGGGCAGAATACGAAGAAGGTGAAAAATGTCAGATGTCTTCCTTATTGCGCCGGGTCTCCTCATCCAAGAATTAAAAAATGAATCACAAGCGATGCCCAAGGTCAATACAGATACTCCGACTCATAATTGCCGTCACCGCGCCATCATCCCATTGCCAGCCGATACGAATGCTCACTAGCTATTAGCCCGCACTTCTTCACCCGCCATCCTGAGAATGTATCTCCACTGGGCTGGCGTGACTGAAGAGACACTCAGCCGCGATTGTTTGAGAGTTTGAAGATTTTCGAGCGCCTTGCCAGGCTGGCCATGAAGTTTGAGGTCCGTGAGGGTGACCGGGTTATCGAACTTCTTGCGAAACTCGACATGTACCACCACCCATTTGGGAGCCGTCGGTGTGGACTTCGGGTCGTAGTATGGATGTTTGGAATCAAAAGCGGACTCTGTGAAATCGCAAATGGTCAATATGATGCTCGAAGACAGCCGTCACTTTGCGAGGATTCGACAAACCGTCAACTGAGTGCTCCCGCACAATCTCCATGATACCAACCACACCAGGCACTTTACAATTAGAGTGGTAGAAGAAGGCATAGTCCCCCTGCTTCATCTCTTTCATGATATTCCGAGCTGGACACATCAATTAATCTCAAGAGTTCTTGATCGCGACACGGATTCCCCCTGACACAGGACTTACCAACTGGATTCCGAACGCCTGTTGAGTCAAAAAAAAGAAACACATTCAGTAACGCTGTTTACCAGATCTTTCCCATGCTCGACAGCACATACCATCCCAAGGTTCCGGTTCCTTCGCAGCAGCCAAATCATCGATCGAGAACTTGACATCAACCCCTTTCTCTAGACGAGATTCGGGCTCTGCCTTCATCAGCCAATACGAGCGACCGGTATCTTCCAAGGGCGAGCTTTCACGAACAGGCTGACTGGTCGCCCTGTCCTCCTCGCTGCGATCCTCAATCTTGGACTCGGTGTTGGTAACAGGTGCGTCCGTGGTAATGCTCTTGCGAGGACGTCCGCGACCTCTCTTTGGGGTTGTGGATGGTGTTGCTGCTAGCGTCAGGAGAATGTCAGTGCTTGTCAGTTGGAATTATGCTTTTGCCGATGCGAAATAATCAAGCTCAAGACTGACCGGGATTCTTGCGTGGACGACCACGACCATCCTTCTTTTTGGGCTCTGTAGAGGGAGAATCTGCTGTCGCTACTAGAAGCCGAAATCAGAAATAGTGGTCATCCCATGATTAGTCCGAATTGAGAGCTCACCCTGTTCCTTGCGGGGGCGTCCACGGCCATCCTTCTTGGGTGTCGTGGATGGCTGAGCTGTAGTACCTGCGCAGATAGCAATGCATGAGCGTGTCACCTGCCTTCATGCGAGGTGCAAAAGGGCTCTCAATTTACCCGGCTCCTTTCGAGGGCGACCGCGCCCCCTCTTGATTCCCGGCGAAGCGGCCGCCGCGGCGGCGGCCGCGATCTCTGTCTCGGAGAGGACTTTGCGAGGTCGTCCACGTCCACGTTTTGGTTCATCAGATGATTTTGTCACTTCATCGGGTGTCTTGCGAGGTCGACCTCGCTTTCTCTTCTCTCCAGTCTGGGGGCTGGTTCCAGACTACTTCCAGAGAAGGTTTTGGGTCAGCCAATCTCTCGTCAAGTATTATAAGGTGTCCTGAATCTAGACACATTAAATAGAGAAATCAGATGCGCTTACTTTTGTGATTTCCTCGATGGGATCGATGGAGCCCGACATTTCTTCTTGAATCTGCTTTGAAGGGCTGCCGGTGTCATTGTCTGACATGGTGGACATGTCGGATCTGCGCTGGGGACAGATGCACTTGGCGGCGCAACTGTCGGGTAAACAGTCTTCAAATCACGCACTGTCGTACGAACACAAACCAGTATTTTCAGTCGCAACAAGTCAGATTATCGGCACCGGTTGGAATCAGTTCAAATGATTAACTTGTCGACAGAAAATCAGAGACCACAGTGGATGGGAAATAAGACCACTGCTAGAAGCTATCGCCAGTTGAGTTGTTTGCTTGACGCGCCTGTGGGTCCATGACTTCCCCACGTGACACGAGCTTGACTGTTTGTGTTGGCTGTATGTTTCAGGGGATCAAATGGAGCAAATGTAACCTCCCCCGTATCTGGATCACGGTCAAAGTACATGAAAGTGACCAAAGTGCCTCAAGTATTCTGGTACGATCCCGCAAAAGATGAGGATGATAGAGTCATAAGAAGCTATTTCTGTCTACTCCTTGATTATGATTTCTGATTCATGGGGACATGCGAATTGTCTAGACAATGGTACTGGGCCTCCTGGCTGTACCAAATGTACAAGACCCATGGGCCCTGGGTCCCCGCGCGGAAATGCCCGGTGATGATGGGAAGAAGATTCTTGGTTCAGAACGAGATTAATGAGCACCTGATGTCACTGAGAAATGACTCGAGGTCGTTGATGGAACTGAGGAGGTATTTCAAGCAAGATGTAAACTCCACGATTCGACATCAAGTGTGAGCCGACGTATGGAAAACACAACTGTCAGCAAGAAGGATCTTTCCATATCTCGCACGAGTCGTAGATGAAGTGACCATAGCAGATTTGGAGCGTCGCCTACGGTAAGGTTATTCCATACATCAATCGCATCCTCGGTAGTATGACTATCTTGTAGAAGACGGCGGCGCTGCTTAGGTGTTTGAACTAAAGCCTCAGACACGGAGGTGGTGCTTTTCCGGGTTTATCAGCCATCTCTATGACTTAATGAATAGGCTTAGTGGAGAGTTGATTCGCTGCAGAATTCCCGACCGTTGGACTTCATCACTTTGGTGAATCAAATTGCTACTTCTGTACCCTTGAGAAGAGGGTACTCATGGCCCTTTGAGATCAGCTAAACTCTTGGGATCAGGTAGGTCTGATTGTTCAGAAAGAAATTCAGACCACAAGTACTAATCTTATTAGTAACCTTAGTAGTAGGTAGTTAGTAGGTACAAGGTACACCTCCAAGTCTGGTACGTATACTCTTCGTCGATGTAGGTACCTAGGTATAGGTAGGTAGGCAACCTTAACAGGTACTAAATCAGGACGGACAGTTCGGGCGAGCACCCTCAATATAAAGACCCATCCTGCAGGAGGCACATGGCTCCAATGATTGTTCCGGCCGACTTAGCCTGCCAAAAAAATAGAAACTTGTTTACGAGTGTTGGCAAGTACAGAGATTGATCTGACTCACTGTGAGCGGTTCACTCCTCTATTTGAGGCGATGATGGTATCGCGATGCGCGGCCTGGGCATGATGTGATCCTCCATTCATGAACAGGGTACGACGGATGATTGCCCCATTCCGCCACCCTTAGGTGGACGGCAGCGAGCTTTCCTCGCTGTCATCCAAGCCCGAACTCAGCACTATTCGGTCAGCTCAGATCAGCCCGGGTACGGTGGTAGTGCCTATGTTAGGGTCTATGTGCCTGGTCCATGACCACTCTCATAAATCCGCCCATCAATACTACTACGTACTGCAGACTGCTAACGCTGAATAATACCGAATTTGGTACCTGATCGGGACTCGGGACTCTGAAAGGACATTATTATGCCACGGAGAGATAATGCTGACCTAGGGTAGGTAATCTTCACTTAGCTTATCAACATGAAGGTAGTTCAAGGGTTGAAGGTAAGTTACTAACTACTACATAACACTAAACACAGTAAACAGCATGCCGTGAATAGGGCCAAGCCGAGTGGCATCAGGAACATCGTTAAGTATCCGCAGCCCACTTAGCCGATCGCCCAATCACGGGCCTTCTGCCCCTGGGCGGTGAGAGATTGCGTGATAGACCCATCCGTATGAGGTAAGTCGATCATCGACGAACGATGGAGGGGGAACATGCGTCCTCGCG
This sequence comes from Penicillium ucsense, assembly GCA_014839625.1. NCBI lineage: Eukaryota > Fungi > Ascomycota > Eurotiomycetes > Eurotiales > Aspergillaceae > Penicillium > Penicillium ucsense. The sequence goes on along the minus strand of WIWV01000052.1, from coordinate 145,959 downwards.
GGGGAAGCTGGCGGGGGAGGGCTATTTGAAGCGACTGCTCTCCCCAAGCCTTTGCCCTCGTATCCTCTCGTGGCCTTCATTCCTTCCTCATCATCCAAAGTCGTTTTTCATTTTCTTTCCTCCTCACAATGGCTACCGAGCGTGCTCCGTATGTATATCATCCTAGGTCCTCCCTTTCGGGCTTCCAATCTTTACCGATACTCACACCTCTTCCCCGGCGCTCTTGGATATTCCTCCTGACACTGAGCTAACGGCGGGTCTTTGACAGCCTTCGTCTGGGCTCTACGGCCCCCAACTTCGATGCCGAGACCTCCACCGGTCCCATCAACTTCCACAACTTCATCGGCGACAAGTGGACCATCCTCTTCTCCCACCCCGATGACTTCACCCCCATCTGCACCACCGAGTTGGGCGCCTTCGCCAAGCTCGAGCCCGAATTCACCGCTCGTGGTGTGCAGCTCATCGGTCTGAGCGCCAACCACGTCGAGTCCCACCACCGATGGATCAAGGACATCGATGAGGTTTCTGGCTCCCAGCTCAAGTTTCCCATCATCTCCGATCCTGAGCGCAAGGTGGCCTACCTGTACGACATGGTCGACTACCAGGACACCACCAATGTGGACTCCAAGGGCATGGCTCTGACCATCCGCTCCGTCTTCATCATTGACCCCGCGAAGAAGATTCGCCTCATCATGACCTACCCTGCCTCCACCGGCCGTAACACCGCCGAGGTGCTCCGTGTCATCGATGCTCTCCAGACCACCGAGAAGCACGGTGTCACCACCCCTATCAACTGGCTGCCCGGTGACGACGTGGTCATTCCCCCTCCCGTCTCCACTGCCGATGCCAAGGCCAAATTCGGCGAGATCCGTGAGGTGAAGCCCTACCTCCGATTCACCAAGGACCCTAACCACTAGAAGGGGCGTCCCATGGCGATTCAATTAGAGTTTTATGACGTGAAACGAATAAAGATGAGATCTCTCTGAAGCCTATTTTGCTTAATCTACCTTCTGTACTCTCCGCCGGACCAACGGTCGGGAGCAATGCGATACAACGTGACATGCTTTCTTAGCCTTCTGTTTCGCCGATCTCACCTATCTCCGTAGACCAATTGTCCGATGGCCAGTACCTCTGCTGGCATCTATACGAGTCCTTGACAATGAAAAGGGATAATACGCTTCCTGGGGTTCATTTTTGAAATTGCCCTATCCTCTCGCCCGTGCTACTGGGTCCGCTGTCAGGACGCAACTGCAGCGGTCGAGCATGCCCCCAGTTTGGCAAGTGGGCCCTGTCCCGATGAGAAGCATGTCGTGTTCCACTTGATTGGAGGTCCAACGGCCGGGGCGGGGTGGATGTCCGTTTTCTAGAACAAATTGATGAAACGAAAAGGGGCTCCGGCCAACGTTCTTAAGAAGTTGAAGCCGGAGACAGGACGATCCAATGTACAATACGCTTCACAGTTCTAGATGATCGTTTTTGAGCCAGTTGCCCCAAACGTTCGTGCGGCGCTGGAATCTGTGACCGAAAACTACTGACCACTCAACGAGTTGGCTCGTGGTCTATCGACCGTATAAAGAGTGTACCTCGACTGCAGGGAAACCAAAGCAGATTCGGGTGCGAGTCACTTCCCCCACTTATCACCAAACCGAGGTGAGACCGCCTTTTTTTTGTGCCGATCTGATAGTCTTGTGTACACTGCGCTGTCAACGTTTCCCTTCCCACCTCAAAGATCGTCGGGCTTGTCGGGCGACATTTGGGAATTCTTATTCTCCACTACTTAATCACCGTCCGGCCTCCGACTAAGCCACTCTTGCAACAGCGGAGAGAGCATCATCTGCACATTCGCATTCCCAACTTCCCGCCTCGCGACATTATCCTCCCAGCTCCCACCAAGAGTCTGCGATCTGTGGATGATTTTTGGCCCATTGATTGCGCGCGCACTCTGGCTGGCTCACAAAACACTTCGCTAGCGGCGCTCTTCTTCCACAGAACTATCACTGTGAGGCCAAAGCGCGTCTGCTATAACATACACGGCCCCAGAGAGAGGAGAAAAAAATAGGGGTCACTTCCGCAAAGCTACTAAGCACTAGGCACTTGCAGTGGTCCCTCCTACGGTAGCTGCTCGCGATCGTCATCCCCCCACCACGAACCCTGGTGGTGTGCCACCAAACAATTCGTTCACCATGATGTCGAGAAGCCAGTCAAGTCTGGGGTACATGGATACTGTCCACGAGCCCGTGGCGCAGGGCACATCTCCCTCGTTCCAACAACAGTCCGCGACGGGTCCCATCAACTTATCCGGCCTCGTCTGCAATCTGCGCAGAACCACCGGCAAAGAACCTCCCCCACTGGTGGGTGCGACCACGACGATTCTAGGCGACAAGCTCTACGTCTTCGGCGGTCGAATCCTCTCCCGCAGTCGCCCACAGTTGACCTCGGATCTATATGAATTGGACTTGATCCGTCGACATTGGGCTCGAGTGGAGCCGACGGGAGATGTTCCCCCAGCTCGGTACTTCCACAGCGTATGTGCGCTGGGTGACAACAAGCTGGTCTGCTATGGAGGCATGTCGCCGGCACCCGCCTCGCCCCGAGATCCTGCGAATCCTGGCGCGTCTGGTCCAGAAAGCCAATCCGAGGTCGTCGTCATGTCAGATATTCACATCTTCGACGTTCCGTTGCGAGCCTGGACCCGCGTGGCCGCTCATGAGTCGCCACAGGGCCGATACGCGCACTGCGCAACCATTCTACCGTCGAGCGCTGCGTTCACCTCGGCAAGTGCACCACTGTCAGCCATCCACCACAATCCCGAATCTACGACGCCACACCAAGGCTCGATCGGAGTCGATATTGATGGGTTTGGCGGGGCCGAGATGGTCGTGGTGGGTGGCCAGGATAGCTCCAACCGTTACATCGAGCAGATCAGCGTGTTCAATCTGCGCAGTCTGAAGTGGACAAATACTAGTCCGCTGGGACGCAGCTGTGGTGCCTATCGCAGCGTGGTGGCGCCCCTCGTGGGCATGGACGTCTCCGAAGTTGGCTCTGCGGCTCCAAATCGAGAATCGCTTGAGCCTATCGAGAAGGGGGAATTACCTGGCTGTCCAATGCTGATCTACTCGAACTACAACTTTTTGGACGTCAAACTAGAGCTGCAGGTGCGTCTGCCGGACGGGCGTCTTGTCGAGCGACCGATGCCCGTCCAAGCCTCCCCGCCCGGGCTACGATTCCCCAATGGTGGAATCATAAATGGTCACTTTGTAGTGAGCGGCACATACCTCACCTCTTCCAAGCAAGAGTATGCGCTTTGGGCGCTTGATCTGAAGACCCTGACATGGGGCCGTATCGACGCAGGCGGGTCGGTCTTTGGTCACGGCAGCTGGAACCGTGGCATTCTGTGGCCCCGTCGCAGCACTTTTGTCGTTCTCGGACACCGCAAGCGCAGCTTAGTGGAAGACTACAATCATCGACGGATCAATTTCTCGCACGTCTGTCTGGTCGAACTGGAGGCCTTTGGCCTCTACAACAACCCATCAGAGACTGCCTCCACCTCGGGATATAAATCCCACAGTGCCCCCTCGGTACCAGCGTCTTTGCAGCAGAAGCTCTCGCAGCTAACAATGAGTGGACGGCCACTATCTGCAGCATCCGATGAATTGGGTAGGCTGGCACTATCACTGCAAGAGATGTCAGATATGGAGTTGCAAGCTGTTGGGGGAGAACGCCTGCCTGTGAACTCACGAATACTTGCTCGCAGATGGGGGCCGTATTTCATCCAGCTTCTTCGAGAGTCGTCCGATAGCGGTGCTCCGGATGCCATGACTCTGCGTGCAGGCCTCATTCCACCGAATCGAAATTCGATTATTACCATCACCCCTTCAGTTGGACCTCAGAGTACCTATTCTAATGCCACGACATTGGTTAACTCCGCGGTGCCCTCAAAGGCGCTTCTTGAAAACTTGGAGGCTCCCTCCGCTCACAGCCTTGCGCCAACCTCCCGGCCACGCGTACTCTATCTACCACACACTATCCTCACGCTCCAAGTTCTTGTTCAATACCTCTATACCTCATCACTCCCTTCGCTCGGCTCATCCTTGTGTACCCCTCAGATTCTCTGTTCACTGCTTCAAATCGCCCGCCCCTACCAGATAGACGGACTCCTTGAAGCAACGGTGGAGCGTCTACATCAAGTTCTGGACGGACGCAATGCCGCAGCCATCTTCAACGCCGCTGCAATGGCGGCCGGCGGCGGTCGCGGTACTGGATTCACGGGAGGCTTGGGCGGGACCCTCGAAGCCTTGAACGGAGCCAACAACAGCCGCAAATCTCCCAACCAAGCCGGGACCAACTCGCAGCAAAGTGTCCTCCTGGCTTCTGACTCTTCCGATACCGAGCACGGCGGCATCACAGCCCCCTCCGCATCCAGCAGCAGCAACGACCTGGCCGGTCTCACTCGCGGTTTACCCTCGCTGCGCATCAACACCAACCTCTCACGATCTCGCAGTCGCTCACGCATGCGTCGCGACCGTGACGATTCCATCAGCAATCCCAGCACAGCGACGTCCGCCTCGAGCGCGAGCTTCAACCAATCTGATTCAGAATTCGTAAGCGACAGTGAAAGCCGGGCCGCGTCCCGTGCGCACCACCGCCGTGACACCGATGCCCAGCTCCGCCCCGAGCGAGAAATCTGGACAGGTGATCTGAGCAGTGTGATCGGATTACAAAAACGGGGTCTGCGAGGGCTCATGGAAGGAAGAAGAATGCGTGAACGTAGTGCCAAGCCTCCCAGTGTCAGCAGCGCGTCGGCGTCTGGGATGCTGCCTTCAGCCGGGTCAGATTATCATCTCCCTGCGCAGGGTGTAGCTGGCTAATGTCGAGCTTGGCCTATTTCTGTCCTTCTTTTTCTTTGGCACTCGCGCAGCATGCGTTGTTTCCTGCATTGTCTATCAAATGGAATGTGATACCTGTTCTCGGGAGTTTTATGTTGATGATGAATGGATCTTCGTCTTACGATAGCTGCCATTGTCCTTTTCCCGAACAACCCTTTGAATCTAGACCCTGACCTCGACGTCTCGATGTTGCTTCTTCTATCGTCTGTAGATAAGTATTCCAATTATCTACTTAAGCTGTAGATTTCATGGATGCCCTGGTCCCTCATGACCAGATTTTCGACCCCGAGACGGGACCTGAATGATTTCCTTTTACACCTCATCCTTCCAGTCAACCTGGGCAATCAATCAAACCTCAACTCTTCTGGTGCATCCTAACTTACTATATATACATACATGACGTTACATCTGATGCCCCTATCCGGGGCCATGGGATTGAAGACCCAAGATTTTCAATTAAAGTAACGGATCGATTGAGACAACCAGTAAAAACAAGTCAAGGGCGCCATGTATAATACAGGATCATGTGCAAGGGAGATTGAGTGCGATCAGAACTCCTGTGCTCGAATAGGCCAGAACTTAAGAAGTGTCGGTCATATCTATGAAGATTCAGATTGCGAGGACTGGAACCGCTGTGGTGGCTGTGCTGGCTCCTTCATGACCAGCCTCTTGGGCTGTTTATCACCATAAACTAACTCGAGCATTAGAAAAGGATACCCATGCCCTGAATAAGCAGGAACAAACAAGGAAAATGCTCTACAACAACAACAACAACAACAACAACAACAACAACAACAACAACAACAACAACAACAACAACAACAACAAAGTCCGTATAAAGGTGTAATGGGAATATATTCATGTAGATAACTTACCACGTTCGTACAGAATCCACGAGGTATAAATCACAATTGGCAGCGCCACAATTGAAGACAGCCATCTAGAGTCAAAAATAATCGCATTAGTACCATTTCGCGTCGCATCAAATACCCATTCACGGATACATCACACCAGCCAAGAGACGCATGAGTATGAATCCAGATACTTATCGACTTTGTTATGGATACGATACAAATGACTTACCGTCGCGCCGCGACCTTGTACTCCTTGGTCTTGCGGATATCTGCTGGATGTAACGGGCGAGCTGCCGGGCGTGGTAGTGGCGGAGGTGCCGGGCGTTCGTGAACAATCGGCTTTTGCACCGGACGGAGTTTGGCATGTGGATTTGGAGCCATGTTGTACTTGTGGATTTATTTCAAAACTTGGGAAAGTGAAGGCTACGGGCAGACGAATCGATGTTAAAGAGACTCTGCCAGGTTGATGGCGGAGGACCGACAAGTGATGCCTCAGGCAGCATTTCGTTCTGGAGACACCTTGCTCGCCTGAGCATGGCGATGAATATGCCTGTTCATTGTGTCTCTTGGGACCCATCAATTTGAGGAGCAATTCTACTAAGAACACTGAACATTGAATGTGGTAAAGAAATGTAAGATTGCAATTATTATTTGCATTATGCTGGGTATCACAAAAACACGCTATGAAAGAAGGAAATTGCCAGTCACCCCCTGGCAAAGAGCTGCAAGCTCCTCAAAGCACCCCAAAACACCCTTCTGCAAGTCTCATCGATCCAAGAGAGGAGACAATGCTAGCCTGCTATTTTGAACACTCATTGGTGACCGCCGACCCGATTGTGAACGCGGGCATGGAAAGGCGAGAAGAGAGCCACGGCAGGGAACTGTTGAGAACCGGGTAGTCGAGTGTCCTGGTGAGTAATCCCAGGTGATCTCTCAAATCCACCTCAGTCTCAGTTCATTCTCAAGTCAGTCCTCGCATAGAAGAGGCTCAGTCTCCCGTGAGCGACCGCGGAAAGAGAGATCGCCATGGTCTACGGTCTCAAGCGTCCGCCTGGCCTTGACCACGTCCACGCGAGCTTCGTCGGGTCCCCTCCACGCTCTGCGGCTTTACCGTGATGCGAAGCCGTTGGACCTTCGATGACGGTGTTTGCACCTCTCCGGGAGAAGACGGCTGGATCTTCGCACTTGGCTTAGCCTTGCTTGATCTCAGAGCGGGAGTCTCGCGTGGGGTCTGCTTTTTTGACGCAGATTTAGATGCAGAGGCCAGACTCTCGACTGCCCGCCTCTTACTGGCTCGCTGACCCTTTTGAGAATCTGGAGTTGCAGGCGACTTCGGGGGACCATCCGCGGCTCCATCGCCATTCTCTACCAGGCGACGCTTGCGACCACCTTTCTGGGCCTCTTTTTGGCCAGCCAGGGCTTTTGTGCCCCTCGCTGGCGCCTTTCCATGCCCCTCAGACTTCTCGTTTTGTTGGGGTGTCACGGTAACGGCGAACGGTGAATTACGCTCACCGATGAGGGGCGGGTAACCGAGCTCGAAGTCGGTCATCACCTGGATCTCTGGCCGAGCCCGAATGGGAGGATGAGGGAGCGACCGGTCTCCATAGGTGTGCGGGGCACGGTCAAGGCTGCAGCCAGCCGGCATCAAGATCAGCTCTTCGCCTTGGTCATTCACGCGACCCGTATGAGCCCAATTATCCTCGTCCACAAAAGGGGCCGTGGAAAGCTTGAGTTTGAGGATCAGTTTGTCTTTGGGTTGAGCTGGCGAGGGTTCATCGACCGAAGAACGGGGAACAACGGCTTCTGGAGCGTGGCCACTGGCGTCCTCCTCTTTGCCCAGACCAAACTTTTTACAACGGGCAGCCCGCAAATCTTTGATGAACTGCTCTGCGTTGGTTGGGCCCGTAAAATCTGGTTCCAAGGCTGCCGCAGCTGCTTCAAACAGCTTTTGGCCTGCACGGGCAATGGTAATTTGAATGCGTTGCACAGAACCCTTGAACGTATCTTTGTCCTTCTTGCCCTTGCGAGCAGCCACTTGAGGCGACGGCTTGATGACTTTCTGGCCCTTCTTGCGGTCAGACTCAGACTGGTTTTCAAGGTCAGATTGGGTCTTTGGTGTGACTGCGGCCCTATTGCCCCGCTTGAGCCCATTCTTGAACGTGATTTTGGAGAAGCTACCGGTACGGCCGGGAGAGACTGTTGTGGCAGACGCAGAGGAAGCGATAGAGGGGGGAAAAGTGGGAGCAGTGGCAGCGGTGGCAGCGGTGGCAGCGGTGGGAGCAAGGGAATTTGAAGAAGGATCAGGAGCAGAAGCCTTGTTAATAGAAGGTGGGACATCTTTCTTTTGGCTTCGAGTGTGAGTCTTTGGCTGAGTTTGCATGGCCTCTAGGGCCTTGGCCGTCGGCTTGCGAAGGCGGGTCGACGAACGAGTGCCAATAGATGAAGCAGTTGGAGAAAGGCGGGGATCAGAAGCGCCTTCTATGCCCGCGCCTCCCATGTATTGGCTGTATGTCCACCCAGTTGAGCCGAACGACTCCGACAGATCGTGTTCTGAAAATGTGGATCGAGGAGTTTCAAACGCGGCCGTGCGCCGAGTTCGACGGCTACTCGCGACTGATTTCGGTGTCTCCGCGGAAGGAGGGAAGACGGACGAAAGTCGTGATGGTCGAGGCTTGAATGTGCTTCGGCGTTTTGACGTTACGTCGGGAGTGTGTGTAGACGACTGAGGAGGCGTACGTGAAGGGGATTGAGGTTTTGAGTGTGGCGCAGAGCGAGAAGCCGTTGAAGGAGATTTGGGAGGTTTGGGAGTGTAGAAATGTATGTTGAGAGGCGGTCCAGCAGACTCGGAAGTGTTGGAAGAAGGAACAAGTGTGGTGTCGGAGGAGTCGCTGAGAGCTTTTGTGTCTGGTCCGGCGAGCGAAATCCGCCGAGAACGACGCGAGGGCGCCGAAGATGATACTTCATGCTTGACTTGGGCAGGCATCGACTTGCGACTGGCTTTTTTGGAAGGCATTTCTGAACGTGAAAACAGGTAGATACCTAACGGAGTAAGATTGCGAAGTCAGTTTTGGAAAGAGGGGAAGTATAGCAAATGGCAGTAAGGCAACGAGCTCCAAACAAATTAAGCCCTACTCATGAATTGGAAGAGTCAAGTCTGTATGGTACAAGTGATAGTGTGCGGACTAGGCATCGATTCCAACACGACGACGTCAGAAGCTCTCCATCTCTCGAGGAAGGGCCAACACCGCGCGGAGTCGGGGTTAGGGCGCGGGCAAGGTTGGCCAGTAGCAGGCACTCACAGGTTCAAGTTGTCCCAGGCTGCTTGTTCAAGGCAAACTGATCCCCAGGGAATAGCAAATACACTGCTGCCGTATTCCAGCAGCCTTCAGACGCAAACCAGATTGTTCCGATGGATGCAGACTCGAGGGGACGTGAAGTCGGGGCAGAAAAGAAATTAGGGCTATTTTGGCCCAGGCTAATCGGTGCTTATCGGCCTCGGCCGTTGTCCGCCTTCATTCTGCAACCCGAGCGCAACCCCAAACAGCTCCGCGTACCTTTCTTGAAGTGATATCTCTTTACCTGTGTAATCGACAATCCTTTCTTTCTCCCTTGTTTCATAATGCATTTGTGGCAGGCCACTCTTCCAATCTGCCTGCTGGTATCAGCAGCCCTGCCGGTAGCCGCCACATCGGCTTGGGGTTTCGCAGATGCCACCGTGGCAGTTCAACCTAAAGGCGCCGGGATCAATGGGGGGTTCAAAGAGCAGTGAGTGGCCCTTATAATTTGTACATTCGGTGTTTTGAGGCTCTGTACTTACTGATAATTCTATTTCGGATAGGTTTGACTCAAAGAAGCCACTCTCGAAGCCTATTGCGTTCACCGATGTCGACTCTTTGCGTGTCATCTTGACAGCTAAGGAGGGGAGCTCTTCAAAGAGACCTCACCAGGCATTCCTCTTGCTGAAAGATGAAAGGAATGGTCTGGACGTATCATATCCATTCACTGTGAAGGAAAACGGAAAGGCTCGCTTGGAGCTGGTGCGTTGGTTCACTCTTGAACTTGATGACCGTGCATTAACCAAATAAACAGACCCAGAAGGAATTGCCTATCCAATTCTTATCCCTCGCCGACCCCATCGATGCTCGCGTAGTCATTGGATCATTCGGTGAATCCAAGGCTTACGACTCTTCGGTCTTCAAACTAAAGATTCAACGAGACGCCAACATTCCCCTGCCGACTGCGGTGACTTCGCGCTATGGCAAGCTTCCTGAAATCCATCACATTTTCAAGGATTCTCCATCAAACCCCCCCATTGTGATCACACTTGCATTCACAGCTGCTGTTGCCGCTACCCTTCCCGTCTTGGGATTTATGGTGAGTCTATTATAAACTTGCACATGACGGACTTGGCTGACCATTAACTCTTTGCTGCACAGTGGCTGTTCCTCGGCGCGAACCTTGGCCATCTCCCCACCGCGATCAAGTCTGCGCCCCTACCTCACGCTATTTTCCTTGGTTCTTTGTTCTCATTCGAGGGCTTGTTCTTCCTCTACTACACCTCTTGGAATCTGTTCCAGCTTCTACCTGCCGCCGCCTTGGTAGGCGTGGTGGCGTTTGTGAGCGGGAGCCGCGCACTGGGTGAGGTGCAGGGGCGTCGGCTCGCAGGTCTTCGTTGAGAGGCTCAGGACAAGTGAATAACAGTAAGGGCAAGCAGACTGCGACTCGAAATGTGGCACATCCACTTACTGTGGCGAGGATTTGATGGTCGGGCTATCGCTGCTATATCTCAGGAATATGATGCGAGTCAGTCATTGTGTCGTTGTCGATCAGTTAACGCTGGATGTTACCCTTGGATGCCAATTGATTAAGGTTCATGCAATGTTCCATGGGCGAGTAGAAATAGACATAGACAACTGATTCTCATCACTTTCATGAGCCTCTCCGGAGTACTGGCGAACTCTGGCCGAGTACGCCTATGTCAGTCTGAGCCTGTACGGCCCTCTGGAGCTCAATTCTCGTATTCCCTCCAGATGCTGCGTCTGTGGTGATAATGGGTGTGGATGGGAAAGACATCCCTGTTTATGGATATCCATCACGATAGTCACCGTAGCCCCACTAAAGAGATGGAGGAACCTTAGTACCGTCGTAGATGTCGGTATCTTTTGTGCATGATAAATTGCCGCACTCCACTCTATCCATCGAATCTATCCATGCAATGAGTACAACTGATGTCACCTCCATGCAACGGCGGTGAGCTGAATTAGTGTTTATTGAATCAAAGTGCCGTTTTAGTGCCAGATACACCATCTTTCAAGTTCCTAGCGAGAAGTTTGGACTGTTCAGCAATACTACGACCCAGACATGTACCAGATCCGCATTTTGACGTCACCCAATCGGCCTCGTCGCAATCACGGATGCCAAGCCTGACCTCCGCAATTCTTCCGTATCTTCGCCGCAAAAACAACGACCACCGTGCCAACCCCCCAATTGCTATATTGAGATCTTTAAGAAAGTATGGGGTCTGCCGCATCAAAGCCAGCAAAATCCGCTGCAGGCGCAGCTGCGCGTCGACAGTATCCTAAACAGGCACCCGTGCCGCCAAGGGTACCACCAACCGCTGCAAAGACATCGCAAGCAACCCAAGCACCATCTCCTCCCACGCCCGAATACGCACCCAGATCACAGAGTCAGGCTCCTCCTTCAGGGCCGAAGTATCACTCTGAGGAGCAGCCTTCCAGTCACAAGACAAGCGGTATATCCTGAACTTCCTTAACAATTACTCGCGTCACAAAACTTCATCCTGACTTTTGTGCGACTGCTCTAGCTATTGATCTCGACGGCCGAGATCCGCACTTTGCCGCCTCCCTCCGCAACCTCGGCCCTGTCACACCGTCGCCTACTCTATCCAACTCCAGCACTGTCAATCGCGGGTCCATGCAGTCTGTCTTCCCGTCCGCCTCAAATCCAGCCTTGCTCGCGTTGGCGGCCCGTCAACGGGTTGCGGAAGCAGCGCAGAAAGAATTCGACGAGCTCGCACACGGGAGTCAGGCGGGGAGACAATTTTTGGACGCCTTCACAATCTCGCAGGCGTTGACAATGCGCGATCAGCAGAAGATGGCCAAGCGGGACATTGAACGTTCACTCAGAATGAAGGAGGGAGTCATGGACCAACTCGGAAAGGATGGACTCGTGTCTAGAGTTTCTCTGTAGGAGATTCTCGAGCCCCTGGACTATGAGACGAGAGGTTTGAGCCACTGGCAAAAAAAATCGGGGATATGGTGCCCTTTTCTCTTGGAGTTCATTTTCGGATGATGTTTGGCGTGCAAATCAAAGCTCTATCTTCCCTGTACAATACTCGTCTGCTAACAACCTCATCCATTGGTCAACCCAACTCTTGCATTTATCGACTCCCACAAATACACCATGCGCGACTTACGCGGCACTCATGCGCTCGTAGTCATCTTCCGCTCTTGCAGTTGCTATGAGATCATGCCGCGCGCCTTGGGTGCGATGCGATGAGCCAAGTTGAACACTCCGCGGAGTATCAGCTCATTGAATCTCTACTTGTGCATCAAACATTGATTCCGTTCGATTCATATCTTCGAATGTCTCGGTCTCATAGTTGTCATCAAGGGAAAATGACCAACCTAAGGTATACTTCACGCGTGCTATATCACCTGGACCTGTCCGACCTGCGAGGATGCTCTTCTCTGGAAAAACTTTGTCGCGGACCAACCCTAGCCCATTGCCAGGGCACTATTATGTGTACAGAACTGGACGAGCTCTGATATGTTCCGCATCCATGGACTTCCAGTGACACCTGGGAAATCTGGAACCATTGAAATCTTATCCTTCTCGATTGCTCTCCCGCTCAAGTCATATTGAGAACTCCCATAGTCCGGTAGAAGTCGGAAGGAAAAAGTGCATGAACGCGTCAAGGTATTCACAGGAGAAGGGGTGAATCGAGCAACCAGCTAAATACACATCTATGGGAAGGAAATAAACCTTTTGATGGAATCATAGGAATGCAACGGAACATTACGGCATGAGCCTAGAGTTGGGGTCGGAATGATGCAAAGAACATACCCACATTCAGCCAGTGACTTCAGCTGAGTCAGTAATCGCCAAAAACCCCGACGAAAAAGAGTCATGAATAGCCACCCGAAGAAAATGGAATGACCGGAGACATCGGAAACACTTCGAGTCGTGTACTACTACTCACTACCCAGTGTATTCAGTACTCACTACTCAGTGTACTCAGTGTACCACTCAGTGCTCAGTCTCACTACCTCTCAGGCTCTCACTCTCAGTGTACTCACTTCACGTACTGTAGTCGGGCAATGGGTCCTTGCCGACACTTCCGAACCGTTCAACGGAGCAATGCCAATTTAAAGCACAAGCGCCCATTCTGAACAGCTTCTCTAGTCCCTTCAGTGGAACAAACGAAGATATCATGATGCTTGAAATGAAGAGCGAGTGACGTTGGTAAAGTCATGGGTTTGTGTCAGAGAATGTTACTCTCTAACGATGCCATTCAAGTACAAGATGCAAGTCAGAATTGTAGGGGTCTCTAGTCTCTACATGTGTCAAGACTCAAGATTGTGCAGAACACAGGCGACTACGGTCAAAGGTGTACGTTGATACTAGAGTCTAGTAGGCCTCGGTGGTACCACTGGAAAGATTCAAGGTTTTAAAAACGGACGCCTCAGGCAAAAGTCCTCACGGCTAAGCCGCCACTGTCATCACCTTATTCAGGAGAGGTCCGACTGATCCAACCAAAGTCTCCAGCGCCACTTGCGACGTTGACATTGGTATGGTCGGCTTGAGTTTAAATTGTGTCTCTCTCATTGTATTGATGTACCTGCGTGGTCTGAAATGGTCCCGCAAATTGTCATCAAACATTCAGGCAATGGAACATAGCTAGTGCTTCGAGACCAGTCCAGAAGGATTGGATTGACATTCTCAAACACTTTGCTTATGCATTCGCTCTTTGCCGTTTCATCCGACCAAAATAGCAACGAGGACTAAAAGTCGCCGAGTCTCCTAAACTCCGGAGTAACTGGGTGGCCGATCGGAGAAGCACGCCTCGGACTAATTTGATTCCTTTAGGTGGTCGTCCCGAGTGGAAACTCGCCGGCCTGCCGTTCGGTGATAGACTCAATGTGGCAAATGCCCTCCGTGTGGCGGGCCGAAAATTTGCTTCGAATCTTGATCCTGCAGCCGGGAGGAGCACGTTTCACGGCTCAAGGCAATTCTGGACCGAACTTGAAGTCGGGCACTTTTCTTCAACCCCTGCTTGACACGTTTTCGCAACAACCTTAATTTCTTTTGCCATGTGAAAAGGGACAGACCCACCGACATGGGCGGCACTACGTAACGGCTGCCACGCTTCACGGAATATCCACCTTTGCACTCCACTGGAACCGCACATCGGTCCTCGAGATGATGAGAAATCGAGGAGAAAAGCTTGGTGGCAGTCGGTGGCCTTCTGGAAAATCATTTAAATGAGACCCAATACCGGCCAAAGGACATCACTTCTTCGCAATATCAATTTAATCAATCATCTTACCACACTATCCCCTCTCTACGATCTTCACTCCACGTCCTAACGGCTTCTAAAACCCCCCTTCTTCATAACAACATGAGCGTTACATTCGACGTCTTCCGCGGCTCCAAGGAGGGCAAGATTGTTGCCGACAAGACCACCCGTACTCTCGGTCACAACGAGGTTTTCATCGAGACCACGCATTCTGGCCTTTGCGGCACCGACGAGCACTTCCTGCACTCCGGTCAGGTTCTCGGACACGAGGGTGTTGGTGTTGTGCGACAGGTTGGCCGTGACGTCACCAACGTCAAGGTTGGTGCGCGCGTTGGATTCGGATACACTCACTATGTGTGCGGAACTTGCGAGAAGTGCTTGAGTGGTATGCGATGCTCAGTGATCCCCGACATTTCACTTGGGAGGTTCGTGGAAGCTGACTTGACAATCAATGACAGGCTGGGATCAGTACTGTGAGAACAAGAAGGAATACGGTTCCCATGATCACGATCTGGGATCCTTTGGCCACGGTGTTGTCTGGGATGCTGGCTGTGTTGTCCCCATCCCCGACAACTACGACTCCGCCGATGCGGCTCCTCTGATGTGCGCTGGCGCCACAGTCTGGACCTGCTTGACCGAGTACGGTGTCCGCCCCACTGATCGCGTTGCTGTCATGGGTATCGGTGGTCTTGGTCACTTGGCCATCAAGCTGGCTGCTGCCATGGGCTGCCACGTCGTTGTCCTGTCCAGCTCAGAGGCCAAGCGCCAGGAGGCTATCGAGTTCGGTGCCTCTGAGTACCACGTCTTCAAGGCCGGTCAGGAGATGAAGGACTTCAAGCCCGTGAACCACCTGCTGCTCTGTGGTAGCGCCAGTGTTGACTACCAATCGTGAGTCTATCGGGAAAGCCCTGACATGAGAAATGATCGTTGAACTAACATACTGCAATCTAGCCTTATCCCCCTGATGGACATTCACGGATCCATCTATCCCCTGACTGTCGACATGGCCCCTTCACCCGTTCCTCTGCTTTACATGAACATCAAGGGTGTCCGTATCCAAGGCTCCCTTGTTGCCTCTCGCCGCAGCCTGCGCTCCCTGATGAACTTTTGCGCCGAGAAGAAGATCACCCCAACTACCATGACTTTCCCTCTCGATGTTCAGGGTGTGGAGAAGGCTATGCAGACCCTCCGTGATGGTAAGATGAGATACCGCGGTGTTCTCGTTCGCCAGTAAATGATTATGATTGTGTGATATTTGAGATACCTTTCCGTTGTGTATGATTACATTACAAAATAGACTTCACATCGACCTCTACTACTTCTTCGCTCTCTCAACGAAATTATGCTTTCTAAGAAGAAACCTGTTGTCCATCATCGGCCCACAATAATAAGCTACCACTGTAAATGAAGGAGCTTAGAGATTCTTTTAGTACAGTACATTGAAAGAAGGGGTATCCTCGAAACAAAAGAATCCACACCAGTACAGCTCTCCAGGTATTTGGTCCAATGATACTGTGAGTGGTCATCCTTCTTTCGAAAATCATGAAGAACCAATACCCGAGTAACATGTCACCTCTGAAGCGAATAGCGCCCACGCGAAGGAATGAACATTTCTCCTCTCTCCTAGCTACGACCAATTAATCCCAATCTTGACTCGACGCAATATAAGTCCATATCTGTCATTCACCCCGATCCGTCCTCAATGCGGGTATCGTTCACCAGCCCACCCGTCCATTCAACTGGAAGTATCCCGGCTTCAGCGTTCGAAATATTCCCTGCGGATCGTATGTTTGCGCAATATCGTGCAGCCTCTTCCACAGATTCGCGGTACCGTAACTGTGCAAGACGTCCTGGAACTGGCTAGCGTAGTTCATGTACAGATAGGGTTCTTCTAGACCCATTTCTATCGCTCGTGCATTCACTCTGTTCACAAAATTGGTCACCACCTAGACGATGCGAAGATCGTCTCACCTCCGAGCGTCAATCCGCCTACGCCCACAGATCCTGTCCGCCCACCCGGAACAGTGACGTATTCCTTCTCTAGTTCTTGGAAGACACGATGCCACCGATTGCCAGCCCCGATCTAGGCAACTGAGTTGTTGTCTGTCAATCTAACGGAGTTCATCCTTGCGAGGCTGATGGTGATCCCGCCAGCATTGTTGGATGCACCTTCAAAGGTAGCATGGCCCCCTGATTTGACTGCAAAGGGACAGGGTGCTGCGATTATTAGTCCTATTGCATAAGAAACATGACTTGCGTTCGTGGGAAGGAAGAAGCAGCTCGGACGAGTTTCGGGTTGTTGTTGAGTGAAGAATGATCGTTGTTGGGCCGCGTAGCCTGCGTCTTCTGGAAGGACAATCGTCCCAGGCAGGTTCGTAGAGAGTGTTTGGCACTAGAACACAGGTTATTCAGCAGTCATTTAATCAAGATGGTCCACTCACGACTGATACGCATCGGTCTGTAACTTGTAAAGTAGTCCGAGCGAAATTTGAAATAGGTCTATTTGAAGATCCTTTCCCAGCGACCTCACCAGAAGACTGGCCAAATTTGATCCACACGGATGAGGCCCTACAGATCGCAACTCAGTTGGACCAAGAGTCGATTGTATTGCTTGAGAACCCGGGTCGAGTACTGCCCTTGGGAGAAAGCGTCCAGCGAATCGCAGTTATCGGACCATTCGCAGACGTCGTCAATGTGAGCTCCTCGGCATGATCAACCCCTCCGGTCTCGATTGGCGCTGACAGGCAGTTTTCAAGTATGGTGACTACACCGTCTCTCCGCCTCCTGGAGTCAGCCCACTGGAAGGGATTCGAAGAGCTGCCCCTCCCGGAGTGCAGGTTTATCACGCAAAAGGTTGTGATGCATGGAGCAACGACGAGTCTCAGATCGCCGAGGCCTTGCGCCTTGCAAGATCTTCTGATGTCGTGGTTGTGATTGTTGGGACCTGGGCCAGATCTCTGTTAGATCAGCAGAAGGACCTGAACGCAACGTGAGCTAATGAGTATCTTCGTCAGCGGAGACAGAAATGCTAATATTGTTCCAAAGCACCGGCGAGGTGTACGATACTAATGACCTCCAGCTAGTCGGGGCGCAGTCAACGCTCTTGCGCCAATTGATAAGAACAGGCGTCAAGACCGTGGTTGTCTTCTCCTCGGGCAAGCCGATTACCGAATCGTGGATTTCCCAGACAAACGCCGCCTTACTCCAGCAATTCTACACCTCCGAGAACGGTGGCCAAGCACTGGGAGAGGTTTTATTCGGTCATTCTAATCCGAGTGGACGGCTGCCTCTGACATTTCCACGAGACACAGGAAGTCTGCCCGTCACATACGACTACTTGAAGTCAGGCCGTGATGCCAACAGTCCTGGACACATCGAAGTGAATGGGAGTATCCATTTTGGGCGCAGCTACGTGACCGCCACGCCAGTGCCCTGGTATGAGCTTGGATACGGTCGAAGCTACTCCGAGTTTGAGTACAGTGATATCGAAGTCGACAGAACCCACGTCAGGGCCACAGACACCGTCAAGGTCACGGTGCAGGTCAAGAATGTCAGCTCACGAGACGGATGGGAAGTCGCCCAGCTTTACATTGTCGACCCGATCAGTTCCGTGGTCATTCCTAACAAGCAACTAAAAGCTTTTCACAAGGTGTTCGTCAAGGCGGGAGAATCTGTCAAGATGGCATTTGATATTGACGTGCGCACGCTGGGTCTATGGAATGCTGAAATGAGATATGTTGTGGAGCCAGGCGAGTTCATTGCTCATGTGGCGCGCACCGCAGGGGATATCCGGGGAAATGTCACGTTTACAGTGGTGTAAAGGTTCTATGTGACCGAACAGATGTCAGAGCCTCATAGCTGATTCCCGTCGTCAGCAGTCGGCATCCCGTTCTTTGATTGTCCTTCACGCAGGAGGAGGGAGAGGGGTTTTTTTTCGCCGCTTTTGTCGTGGTTTTTTTTTTACCCTTCTCTCCCCCGGCGTGTAGTCTTTCAATGTCAAATTCTTGATTCCATGCATTTGGCGTCTACACTTCATCGACCGCCTTTCGAAACCGGGTAGCGAGATTCAGATGCACGAGGGTAGGGTTGAACGGCGCGTGTGTAAATATCAACCCTTCAGTTCCGGGGGACTTTCCACGAGCAGGTATCATGTAGTACAGGTACTGCACTGACACTCCATGGACAGGCACTTCGCTGGTTGCCTCTCTTTTGGCCAAACCAACCGGCCAGTGGCACCTGAGTCGGAAGACCAACGTTGGTAGACAGAAAATTGTCCGAGCCGCTGTGGGAAGTTGCCTGGAGGAGATTGAGCTTCGTGGCTTGGTCCCACTGAGCGTGGCGGGTTTCTAAAGATAGCATTCTTGAGATCATCGTCCCGAGTTCCAGCCGCATTGAAGTACCCAACTACCCATGCGTCCACTGCAGTACACTAGTACAGTATCTGGGTATATGAGATCGTGGGGGTGGAGTACACATGCGCAGTGATAGTGCCCTCCGTGATGAGAGATGACCATGATCCAGGACCATCTCTGATTCTGTGTTCACTACAAGTCCACATGAGTTCCACTTTGGGTTCGGATAGCCAGGCCCCTGTCCTACGGGCGGCTCGACACCGTATTCCAGTCTCACGGAGGTAAAATTATACACCAATCTCATGTGAAATAGCACTTGCCCGGAACAACTCATTCCCTTATTTTTGGATTTGACAATGCCCCCGTGGCGCAATGGACGAGGGTCTCCAGTCGGACATTGGCTGTCGATTATGTGTCCTGCCAGTTCTACAGCACGGTAGAAGTGTAGAAGTGTAGAGAGAGTCGAGAGGTAGAGAGACGAGAGAGTGGAGGCAGAATCTCAGGGGTTCGTGCTGTGATTGTGGAACCTAACCCACCGATCATTAACAGATTCACCACAGTTAGTAGTAGTATGACCTATAATAGACCGGCCAAGCTTTAGCTGCCAAGTCCTTTTGTTGCATCTCGTATTTCGGACGCACTCCGAGAGTCAAGACCAAGAGTCATATGTCAGATCAACCTCTATCAAAGAGTCTTTTTCCCACTGGGAGTCACCCGCGCTCAAGCGTCGTATTCATTGACGATTTGACAGAACCAGGTGCCCATTACACAGCCTGTCAGGTTGAATGTCATGTCTCAGGTCTTTGTATCTTGTACGGAACGCCAGGTCTCACTCTGAAAACGTTAGCGAGCCTGGATCGAATAGAAAGCGTTCTGAGGAGAGAGTCTATCGTTCTGAGGAGAGAGTCTATCGTTCTGAGGAGAAAGTCTATCGTTCTGAGGAGAAAGTCTATGAGTCAGTGGAAAGTGAAAGTGACCCTCAAGCCACCTCCGGACTGCAGACCGGAAGACCGGATGATTGCTTGTGCTTTCGAACGCTGTGCCTCTTTGGACTTTGGCCGGGAGCCTTTAATACCCGGTCCCCACGGACGCCAAGCCTCTTGGGGGAAGTGGGCACTGGGGCACACTCCTCGGCCTTCGGTCGGGTGACTCGATTGAGTAGTGCAGCACATGAGCACAGCACTCGTCCAGCATCCACTACCTTAGGGGCTAGTGCGACGGTACCCCCGGCATCACTCGTATATTGAATATTCTGCATCGGACCCTGCATTGACGCTTCCTTGGCTGGGGTACTACGGCATTCCCGCCCACCTGTTGTCGAGCACACTGCTATATGCATGATTCTCATGGCTTGGCTGGCAGGCTTCGGGACCCCTTTGTAGCGGATCAAGGTTTCGCTGCGTCAACATCCGCAGAGTCTTCTAGGGAACCCTCGTCTACGACTGCGATGCTTGTGCGCTTCGACAATGGGAGGCCTGTCGCTTATCATGTGACCAGGCCCTGATGCGGCAAAGTCTTCATGTGCACAGGCACAGGGAAACACTCTGTTGATCCGACTGCGTATTCAGAACCATATGCCTATCGGACGCCTCGCCAGATCTGGATGACAAGCTCGCCGAGAGATACCAGTCTGACACGACAGCTACTGTCGAGTGTTGACATGTTCGAAATATAGATAGAATCATCCCACGCACATGTGCGCTGTCGGATGTAACTCAATGGTAATGCTGAAGGCGTCCATAGACGAACCACGATCCTCCGACGCCACAAGACTGCTTCCGCGAAGAGTTTGGTGGTGAGATCATGACCGGGGCGGCTTAAGCCCAGCAACTGTCTGGTTGTGGGATACGAGCCGCCTCCATGGAGATGAGAGACCTCTCTCATGCTCACCTCGGGTCTTCAAGAGCTTGAGCGCATGAACATCTGCGATCTGGCTTCACCGAAGCATCTTGTCGTCTCTGTTGGCCATGTCCTCGACTGATGACCACATGGTGTCACTCAATCATGGTGTACTCGTCGCATGGACCTGGAGGGTCGAGCACGGCACTCGGACGCTCCGGGGTCAAACCTTCGCACATGTTGGCGGTCGCATCCGCCAACCCCCCCACATGGCGTCAGACAGGCAAACCGTCCACCGCGACAATATTACCCGACTTGGGTCTTCTCGTCTCTCGAGGGTGGCAGTCGTGTTCCTCGGTCGCAAACTCAAGTCCGACTCGCCGTGGTCAGCTTCGGGGGCAAATGTAGATCACACGCATGAGACCATTAGTTAGGCTACCGTTCGAGCCAGAGAGGGTGTTCTTGAGGACTTCCGAAAAGCATCGACTGCTCGGTCGGCGGGACGCAAACTACGTGGTCACTGGTCTGACCGTTATGTTTCATTCCAACTCTCTTCGCGGACGCTGGGAGGCATGCCTTTATCCTCCCATACTATGCACGTAAACAACGGGCGTCATGGTACATGCACACACGCTGCCTTTTCTTGAAAGGCGTCTTTACCCCAGCAAATCAGGTGTGCCGACATTGGTGCTAAACCGCTCTAAGACTCGGGGCGCCCTACAACAGGGTCCAGTGGTCCACACTCCACAGTCCCTGATGGTCAGACTAAGCAGTAAGCCCTGAAGCAGCGAGCACCTTCGCCTCCTGAACCCTTCATCGGTCGCATGGGACTCAAACTGAGGTGGACACCTCAGTTGCGGCTGAGCAACGGACTCCCGTGGTGTTACCTCTGTCTCTTGGCCGAAGCGAGTAACGACGTGGAAGAATAATAGTCCTACGAGCCTATGCCCTAATAGCCCTATGGGCCGATGGATTTTCAGTCTTTCACAGATTCTCCATCTTTACGAGCCATGATGATACGTCGAGTCGACCGAAAACCCGCCCCCAAAAAAAGGGTCTCAGAAAGTGACAAGCTTTGTCGCGTGCTCCGCTTCCTATTGGAGCCCACATTCTCAATGGGGCTTTTTTTTTAGCGCAGTCAGGAACGGGTCTGGTTGGCGAGGAATTTCCAAGGAACGCTCGCATCCGCGCACCAGAGTATGATTGTTGTTGGCATGAATTTGTACGGACACTGTACAGTAGTACACTGAGTCCAGTAGGGTTTGCCCTTTTGTACAGGCTTCGAGGTCACTAGTCAGTAGTGAATACCAGCAGTAACTAATATGGCCAAAACATCATTCTTGACCGAGAAGGTATCACATTGTCCGACTCGAGGCGGACATGTCGGATTTGCAGCACATCAACAAATGCCATGGGATCATCGAGGGCCCAATGCTCCATTCATGTCCCGCGGTCCAAGTCTCTTTAATTTGTATCCGACTCCGCCCTGTCTCGGTCAACTGCCACTGAGGCTCCCCAAATCTGGGACGGGTCTCCACTGTCGGGGCTGAGAGTGGCAGGATGACTATGTACATAACAATGTCCGAAGTAATACAAGAAATCCGGGCAGCTCTAGGCCACCGCACTGTCACAACCGGATTCCTTTCACGTTCTTCATCATTATCACTTGCAACTTGCACCTCTCCCTGGTCAAGCTTCCACCTTCTGCTGACTCGCGCCTCTGTGCTGTCACCACATCGATTCTGCCAACTCCGACGTGGCCCCCCTCCCACCCTTCCAACCTGTCATCTGGTCGTCAATTCTTCTGTCTGGATCGCTGTCCGTCCGCCCTCCGTTCGTTCTCCACAGTCCACACGCTCTTTTTCAGTTCCCACTTGCGCAGAAAGAACAATATCCTCGACCCATTCTACGCTTGCTTTTGAGTCCCTTCCATTGCGATCCTTCTTTGTTCCGTCATTCCACGGCACCCGCGAAACTCACCCTCGTCTCTCGTGCAAAACGTCTTCCCTTGATCTGTCTGTTCCGCCGAATATTATGATATGATTCCGCCATGAAGCTCTTCGCCTACCTCCCCCCGGCGGTCCCCTTCCTCTTCGCTGCCCTGGTCGTCGGCGGCCTCGCGTCCAAAACGTTGCATATCGCCTTGCATTTTCATTCACTTCCGCTCTTCTATTTCGTGTTATACTCCCCGACACTGGTGCTCCAAGATATTTTCGTGATCGCCTTTGCGCGCGTGCTGCTGCTCACTCCAACCCCGGAGACAAAACTTCAATGGCTCTCGACTGTTCTCGGGGGAATCCTCTCGTACGTGAATTTGATTCCATGACAATACACACTTGCGTCCTTAGGAAATTGGAGCAGGACAGTTGACTAGGTTGGATCGATATGCTAATGCGGCCCCCCCAAAAAAAACAGGTTGACAGTATGGGGAGCGTCGTCGGTCCAATGGGGTTTCTTCATGCAGACGGGCGCAGAAGTCGACTGGGCCGCGTCAAATAGTTTCCTCAGTGACCCTGCTGCCATGAAGATCCTACTGAGCGGTATTTCAACAGTCTCCGCGGCTGGCACAATCATTGGACTGGTTGCCTGGCTGGCCAACGCTAAATTCTACCACTGGACGGGACTCGGATTGCAGGCGATTCGAGGTCTGTTCAGTAGCGGGATACGATCGCGATACACTCTGCTCGGCGTCCCTGACAGATCGTGGCTGAGCACGTCCTGGCTCACAAAGATGGATTCCAAAACGATTTGCCGTGTCGCGATCATCGTCTCCTTGAGTTCCTCGTTGCTCTTCTTGGAGCTGACTCGGCCATCGATCCCCTACGATCACCTCTCCGGCGCCTTGCCATTGACGCTATTGGATGCTTTCGGCAAGAAATCCGTCACCACAAGTGGGTGTCGTCAACCTTCGCAGAAATTCCCTCTCTGGACGAGCGTCAACCCCGGTCTGTTGGCCAACGGATGGTCGCGCCCATCGTGGCTACCCGAGAGTCCACCGTCTGGATTCAGTCGTTACGAACACTCCCCCGAGGAGCTTGCAGTGAAGGACAATCCTTCCTGGTACGGCTGCAACGAGGCTGAACCTGGCTTCTACAACCCCAAGAAAGACCCTCTGAAGATTTCCAATTTGGATGGCGAAATCTACGCCCCGCTCAAGGCCGCATTTGATAAACACAACGTCGAGATCGAACATGTGATCTTGTTGACCCTCGAAAGTGGGCGGAAAGAGGTCTTCCCCATGCAGCAAGGCACACCCATGTTCGATGCTCTGCTTGATTCTCATCCAAAGGAGAAGCGAGAGCAGGCCATTGACAAGTTGGTCACGATGACCCCGGTGTCGCAGATGCTGACGGGCGAGTATGCCACCGATAGCAAGGGACAGCGGGTGAACCTGACTGGCGCCAACTGGCAGGATTCGGCCCCAGAGGGCATGGGAGGGCTGAACGTCCGAGGCGCCATCACCGGTAGCTCTTTGACATTCAAAAGTGTTTTGGGCAGTCATTGTGGTGTCCACCCACTTCCTGTGGACCTACTGGAGGAAACAGAGCTGGAGATTTATCAGCCCTGCTTGCCCCAGCTGTTTGAACTGTTCAACACGGTCAAGGGCTCAGACGCCGGCTCATCCAGATCAGAGCGGGACGAATCCGCACCACCGGCATGGAAGAACCCGTGGAAGTCGGTGTTTATGCAGTCTATCACCGATGGCTATGATCGCCAAGATACCCTCAATGAGAATATGGGCTTCAAGCATAAGGTGGTGAAGAGTACTTTGACCTCGAGCAGATCCAAGTATCAGGCCCAAGGCAGTGAGATCAACTACTTTGGATACGCCGAGACGGAATTGAAGCCTTACATCAAGGATCTCTTCGAGGAGGCTGCCCACAACGAGACCCGCATGTTCCTCTCCCATATCACAAGCACCACGCATCACCCGTGGAATACCCCTGATGATTTCAGAAACGACGATTACATGGGCAGTCGGGGAAGTATCAACCACACCCCAATGAACAACTACTTGAACACCGTTCGCTTCGTGGACGGCTGGCTAGGTGAGATCATGGCTATGCTTGACCAGACTGGCATTGCCAATTCCACTCTTGTAGTCATTGTGGGCGATCACGGTCAGGCCTTTGCGGAAGACCACAAGGAGATGACGGGCACGTATGAGAACGGCCATATCAGCAACTATCGTGTTCCCATCGTTTTCCGACACCCGCACATGCCCCGCCTCAACATCGATGCAAATGCCACTTCGATTTCTATCATTCCCACCATCCTCGACCTCCTCATTCAATCGAAGTCTCTTGACGCCCGCGATTCCGAAATGGCTTCAGCTCTGCTCTCTGATTATCAAGGTCAATCTCTTATCCGCCCATTCGTTCCCTCGATCAAACAGAACGCCGACGCGAATGCTGAAGCTCCCCGCGAGATCAACAGTCGTATTTCGCGCAAACCACACTCCAAACCTGGCGATCACACCCAGTACAACTGGAACTTCGGAATCGTCAACGCTGGTGGATCCATGGTTGCAGTCACTGCCGCCGGTACCCCGTGGCGTCTGATTCTGCCTCTGAAAGAGAATTTCGAATACATTTTCAGTGACCTGGACAAGGATCCCGGGGAGCTACATCCGCTCAACGCTTGGACCATTAAGGAGCTGCTCAAAGAGGTCTCTTCCAAGTACGGAGACGCTGCCGTCAAATGGACCCGAGACGCAGAGCGAGTTGGGAAATGGTGGGTCAACGAACAAAGACGCAACTGGGGATATCGCGAGGCGTGATGTTTTGCAACCAAACAACCATTGCTTCCAAAAAAAAAATTTCATGATTCCGACACGAGCGCAACATATCGTTGACATGCCTTTATCAAGCTGCCGAAGGCATGATCTGGTCCCTTTGGCGTTCTTTTTCATTTATTCTTCTTCCTCGACCTCACTTGAAACTCACCTCATATGACACTATGCGAAAACAACCAGCTTGTGTCCCGCATTCTTTCCTGATTCACTATTGCTGGAAAGATGTTTCCGTTTTTCTCATTCGCGTTCAACTTGGCCAAGTGGAAGGCATTTCAGAGCCGCCGCGCTTCATATTCCCTATGACTTTTTTTTTTACCATGCATCCAGGGGCTCATGTCATGATTGATTGTTGTATATTATTCGTCTTCTTTACTCGAAGGTCATCCTAGGGAACTTAACCGTACATACATAGGGCACCGGTCATTTACACGAAGAAACTTCGATTAATCTAATGGAGCACGCAACAAATATCATGTTCCATTCATTTTTCAAAAACGTTTCTTATACCCTTATGACTCCGTACCACGTGATAGTTCCTGTAGAAGTGGAAGCAATCCTTGACTTGCACGCGGGAACTTGAATGCTTCTATATCGAGTCGAGTAAAATAGCGCACCCACAGTCATCCCCATTGCTCAGGCTCATACGGTGTCATGTCAAAGGTCAAGCCTTCCGCGGTATCTTTTCTTTTCTCTACTTCCAAACAGCCCGAAATTCCGTGCCAAGCCATCCACGGCAGTCAGACCTCTTATCAGCCCCTTCGGCAAGCAGGCTACCAAACCACGAGGAAGTCGCGATAACCTTCCACGCCTGCTCCACTTTTTCCCCGCATGCTCCCTGTCTCCTCTCCGACAACGAAACGAAAGAGGTCGCCTCACTGATCTGGACTTTGAGATCCAACTGCATATGGTATGTCGACCCGGAGCTATCACGGCTGCTGGACTTGTAAGCGTCGGAGACGGCGCTGCGACAACGCTCGCCCCACATGCAAGAATTGCATGGACCGCGGCATTGAGTGTGAGGGATATGAGGTTCGACTACGATGGGGCTGCGGGATCGCTTCGCGCGGTCAATTTACCGGTGCTGATAAGCCGTTGAGAGAGTGTGTACCGCCGAGGCCGAGGGGGAGACGGAGGGATTGGAGTCGAGATAGGAAGAGGGGAGCAGGTCAGGGATTGAGTTCGTCTTCATGTGAGATCTTAGGCTCGGGGGATGCAAGTCGGTCGAGAATGACGGCGGTTTCGGGTAACATGGTCTGAGAACCCATCTAGTGAGAACCAGTACGTTGACGTGTTTTCTAGATCCGGGAGCTTTGCCAGAGTCCATTCGCTCCGACAGAGATGAGCTCCTATTCAACGAATGTAAGTATCATGTCTATGCGCTACGAAACATGCACGAGGCTCGAGACGGGACTGATACGTCTGGAAGTCCTGACTACGGGGATCAATGTCCTGCATTCGACGACCGTGTCGGAAAATCTGCTTCAACCTCGACTTCCCGCGCTGTGCAAGGAGTCCAGTGCATTATACAATATCTGCCTCACGTTTCAGCTTTCCTTGACCAGCACCCAGACCACACAATTTCTGGAATACTTTGATAGATCCCTGCGGGAATTCCGTACAGAACTCGCTCAATCTACGAGACTCTCTGATGGGACCTTCACGGCGGGCCTCTTATTGTGCAGTATCGGAGTAAGTGATGCTTCTTGTATTCCGGTTCAATGAGGCTTTACAAAATCAAATAGCGGCTAACAATCTGCTACTTCTACATAGCTGGTTCATGGCATGCCCTGGACAATGCATATAGAAGGGATGTACAATATCCTTCGAAGCACCGATTTTGCCCCACTCCCTGAATGGAACACACTGAGGCCATTTCGAATTCACCTTCTTGAAGTCCTGGGTGTCATGGATATACCCTGCTTTACGGTAGGCCGCCAGATAGGCTCCTTCGGTATTTGGCGTCGAATTTGCCAGTCTCTCAGACCAAGAGTCGGGGTTGAGCCTGTCACCGGCTTGCCTCGCTCGTTCATGGATCTTCTAGCCGGGATAGGCATCGACACATCAGAACAAAGCTTCTGGGACTGGCCTGCAGAGCCGGGGAACTTTCTACAGTGCTATCTATGGGAAGCGTATCGTCTCGCTGGGATACTCTGTCTTCGTCAAACTGAACGCCAAACGCCGACTTCAAGTGGTCCGCAAACGGTTCCGACGTGGCGACAGCAAAACTCCTGTCCAATCGACTCGAGTATGCTGGTCGCTCGAGTCCTGGCTAATGTGGACGCTCTTCGCTTGGGTTGCGCCGAGCGTCCGGATGAGGACCCTTTTATTCAGAACTCTTCACTTTTCCCACTGGTCATCGTTGGAAAAGAAGTCCATATCATGCGCCAGAACTCGCAGTGGCAGGAAGTTATCCGTCGGTGTACGCTCGAGCTGCACCGAGATGGCATTATCTTTGAGATTCTCGAGGAAATGTGGCAAGAGGGCCAGGAAACCCCTGATATTGATGAGAGAGCCCGTACGAGAGGCGTTGAAGTAGGTATTCTATAGCACTAATATGACGATGACTGCCTATCTCCACGCCCATGCAAAGTCATCTTGGCTAGCATGACGAATGATATCAAATCGTCTTGACAGGTTCAAAATGGTCATTGAGACTCGATTCGGAAACTCTGTCTTCACGACTATGGCTTCCTTTTCCAGTATAGCCAAGATCAGCCCTCGAAGTATTCTAGTCCCCTGCACAAATTCAACCCTGCAATATGGTTGACTCGGAAGTGCAGCGAGCCACAATCGCTCAGTCTACCAGGGTACCGCTTGATTACTGTGCGCGTTCGCTGATTTTCTTTGTGCCTGCTGAGCCGACCGGCTATTCGCTATTTGCTATGAGAACAGAAGCTGACTCACAATGGAAATCGCGCGGCTGCCTCTTGTCTAGTTGGTTTGAAAAAATAAAAAGGGCAAGCGATAAGACTATCAAAGTGTTCTTGAGTTTCAGCACGAATGTCAAAGATAGTCTGTCGATACGAGCGGGGTTCAAGACTTGCGAAACGAAATTTGGACTCGAGCGAATGAGACCGTGTGCTCTCTTTATCCTAAGGATACACCTTTGTCCTCGGCAACGGAGGATGGATTGTTTTGGTACGGCCACGAATACTTCAATCTCAATGTAAAACCTTATCACATTTGCTTTGTTGGGAGTGACAAGCGAACCTGGAGTCACACCCGGGTCAATATACGGTATGAGAACACACCCTGATTCAGGTTCGATGGAGGGTCTACCTGCCACATTGGGAAAAGACAAATGACAAACCCCGGGAAACTGCCGCTTCCACGCTTCCGAAGACATCACTCCACATCTCGATCCCAAGCTTGCGGCATGGATACCGACCCGCGAGATCGGATCACTGGAGATTCCAAACTGAATCTGGAAGGTGGACCCCTATCCAAGGCCTCCAGATAATGGAACAGGAGTGGCGTCGCCAAGATTCGACAAGCTAATCCGCGCCGAGACTCCAATTTCGGTGCTGGTGTCGACTGCAGATCCATTTCCCCGCATTCTGAGGCACGAGAGAAGTCGTTCGTCTAGACGAGTTGGCTGGACCTTTCTGTTGATAAGGTTCGCAACATCGAATGGCGCAGCAATACAAGGTTCGGTGTCGTTATCATACGGGCCACCCTTAGCAGGATGGAAAGACCACCGGGAATCAATAAATATCTCGTGGTATCACGGTCGATGTGAACGCTATCACGACGCTCGCATCTATGAGCTTACCAAACAACGAATGATGACCGATATTCGCGAGAATCAAACGACGTCGAGCTATGAAGATGGCTCCGGGACGATGCCTCCTGGAACATTTCTTTTGATAAGGGGTCCGTTCCTAATTCCAATAGAGGGGAACCGCATCTGCAAGACGCCTTAGATTTGCTGACCGTGACGCTCTCGTCTACGTAGAAGATGAGGCGGAAACGGGCCAACGAGCAATCATGCTCCATCCAGTGCCGACAAATGATCCTAACGAGCCATTGGTAAGTCTCGAGCCTGAAGTCGTCTCGGAATGGTGTCGAGGTGCTTGAACTCACACCGACAAATGAGCAGAATTGGAGCACGCTGCGCAAAAGTGTCAACTTTGCGATCGTGCTGGGGATGACAGCAGTGGTCTTTACAGAGTAGGCCTCAGTTTCCGCCCTACACCACTAAGCTCAGACGTTAATCCGCTTATCTTTCAACAGGGTCTCGGTGCAAGCTATCTTTTGGCAACAAATGGTCGCGGATCTCTCCGTGTCCTATACTGAGCTAAACCAAGCCATGTCTGTTCTGTACGTCGGGCTTAGCCTGGGCTGCGTAATATTCATCCCTTTGGCCAAGAAGTATGGTCGGAGACCGGTTTATATTGTGTCGACTGCTCTCATGCTGGCCAGTTCTTTCTGGGCAGCGAAGCTGAACACGCTCGCTGAGCTATATGCTGTCAACCTGCTGTTTGGCCTGGCTGGTGCAACGAATGAGACGATCGCGGAGATGACGGTATGACATTGCAGGGTTTCATTTTCTGTACCCAGGGAGCAACTGCTGAGATCTTTTCTTAGATATCAGATCTGTTCTTTGTGCATCATCGTGCGAGTATGAACGGCTTGTACATGACCATGGTTATGATTGGCGTACGTTTACAATGCCCTACCTCTCGTTTGCAGTGTTTGCAGTGAGGACTAACACGCCGACTGCGTTTCAGAGTTTCTTATCACCGATAGCAGCTGGAGCACAAGCAACCCAGCAGGGCTGGCGATGGTCATACCTGACCCTCGGCATATTCAACGGATTCTTCTGCTTTTTGTTTTTCTTCATCTACGAAGAGACCAAATATGTCCCCATTCTCGATGGCCAAGACAGCGTGGCAAATGAGGACCAGAACACTATAACTTCGGCAACCGCAGACCACAAGACACTTGCTGCCGTGGAGTCTATCACCAAAAACTCACCTCCAGTCCAGCCTAGTAACCTTCAGCATGAATTGAACCTGAGCATCCCGACTAGGCCGTGGCGCGCGCGCCTTGCACTTTGGACTCCAACATCGGAGCCTATCTGGCCCTACATCTATCGACCATTTTATGTCTTGTGTGCTTTTCCAACAGTGCTGTTTACCGGCATTCAGTAT
This sequence comes from Penicillium ucsense, assembly GCA_014839625.1. Classification (NCBI taxonomy): domain Eukaryota; kingdom Fungi; phylum Ascomycota; class Eurotiomycetes; order Eurotiales; family Aspergillaceae; genus Penicillium; species Penicillium ucsense. Next base: position 115,541 of record WIWV01000052.1, on the reverse strand, counting down.
GCATCCGGTGTGGTCTGGCTTACTGTGGTTGCCAACATGATCGCGCTCGTCTTCCCGCTTCCTCCGTACAATTTCACACCGGAACAGGTTGGCTTGATGAGTCTTGGGCCGTTCTTGGGAAACCTGATTGGATCGCTGTATGGCGGAGTGATTGGAGACTGGTCGATTCTGCGATTCTCTCGGAAGAACAAGGGGTACTACGAGCCGGAGATGCGGCTGTATATCTTGCATCTTCCAGCGATCTGCATGGCTGGAGGCTTGATTATGTTCGGCATGACTATAGACCGGGTAAGACCGTCCTCACGAATCACGTCAAATCCTGTGCCCGGGATCGGAAAGACTCTAATTCAAATTGCATTTCATTGTGTGGATTCCGCTAACATAAACCCTTCAGGGCATGCATTGGATCTATCCCAGCGTCGGAGGCGCTCTGTTCGCCTTTGGACTGGGCAGTATTGGCGACGCAACCCTGACCTTGGTCATTGATAGTTATCGCGAGGTACGATGTTCTAGCATTACTCTGAATTGTCCGAATCGGACGCTTAAGACTCAATTGAATCACAGATTACCGGCGACGCCTTCACGGGGATCGCGTTCCTTCGCAATGTTGTCAGCATTGGAATCCCCTTTGCTATCACGCCCTGGATGCAGACGCAGGGACTTCAAAATATGTTCCTTGCATCGGGCTTTTTGTGTCTGGCCATTTCTTTGCTGATTCTTCCGATGATCATGTTTGGGAAGCGATCGCGGCGGTCTTGTGCGCCTCGCTATTTCCGTCTGGTGGAGCAGCAGACCGTGTTACACGGGCACTAAAGTCTATGGGGTTTCCAAAGCGTGGACATTCCATAGGCAGATTCGTTGCTGATGTGAAATGTCGTGTTCAGGCCGATATGGTGGAATGTTGTACTGTGCATATTGCGTATCGAAATATATTTTCCCTTTTCTTCCCCTGGCTTGAGATCCTATCGCCGGGAGGCAAAGTGTTCGGCCAGATGTTGGCGGCAAAAGACCTCAACTCTGGTACGGAATATAGCTGAGCTTATATCTGGATTAGATACGTATGATCTGTAGGACTTTTTCCATATAAGGTAATGCAGCGCAGGTTTATCAAAGATTACACAACCGCGATCCGTGCTTCCAGAATGCCCGGATCACGTCACTAAGGAGAGACCGAGTAATTCTCACACTTCATCAGTCGTTGAGGCGCATTTTCCGTGGAATTGTATCTACCATTTTTCCATGGCAAGGCGTTAGATTTCGTCGCCCACGATATCTACATTAGTACGAAGTAGCATAATGCGCCCTACAAAAGAATCCCGCAGAATTCCAACTTTCCGTTCATGCTCATCCCGGAACAACTCTCTTCTTTGCTTACTATTCTCTGGCCACCCTCATGATCTGCCATGACGACAGATGCGGATCAATTTATTGCGGACGCTAGACGCGGCATCGTGCCAATAGTCTCCCATCCATCAAGACGGGACGTCTTGCGAATCGGGTTTATGTATGCGAGCCAAGTGCTAGACGGGTGGCAATCGATATTCAAAGCCGCGGAGAGATTCCGTTCTCATGGCTTCTCGTTCGGTCGAAATAAGTCACGCTTCATTCGGTAAGGCATTACAGTAGTGGTCGGAACGATTTCCCGACTTTCCTGGCTCAACAGAGTCAACACTCCCGTCATACTCATATATCAATTTCCCACTATAGCAGGTCTCTAGACATGTTCTACCGTACCCAGCTCATGGCAGCTTTGTATCGATGTAGTCCATTCCTCGAGGATGAAGCGCCTTCTCCGAGTTTCCGGCCTTCTATCAGGTTTAGGTACCAGGATTCTCTACACCCCTCAGCTTGGCGCCCGTATTACTCTGTGTCTTTCAATCCCTCAGCAGAAGTAACCTGACTTCTCAGAATCCCGCGATGGGCTTCTACCGTGCCGTGTATACGTATAAGGCAGCTAAGATAATTCTCAACTATCTAAGATCGTGACAAACTTAGCTTACACCTACTACTTGAGAAGGCACGATCATAAGTCTTTATCACGCTTACCCGAGCGTACAGCCATATTCTGCATCTCGTGCGCGTTCTTGTGAATTGGCACTACCGTATTTGATCCCAATTTGAGAGCTACCATGTTCCAAAGCCACCCGGCACATGCAGTGGGGCGGATTTTGGGGAGGTGAGGTCGGGGTCAACCTGCCTTAACAGGTCTCGAGAGTGAGTTCAGGAACTCCACTGCGGGGGAAAAAAGACATGCAGCTAGATGAGAGAGAAGCACGAGACTGATGTCGAACGCATCTGATGAGGCTCCCTGATGAAGTCTTCCAGTTCGGAAGCACTCTGAATTGATGAAGGGGTGTTTTCCTTGAGTCCAGAGAACATTGTGGGCGTCAAGCCGTCGCCTCTCCGATATAATCCGGCACTCTCCTTTCCCAGACAAACCACCATCTCCCTGTCATCATGGCGTCCAATCCATCTCCCGGTAATGGCGTCTACCCGAACGGTCCCAGCATGCGCCAGCCAAGTCTGTCATGGATGTATAGACTCGAATGCGACATATCAAAGGAAGAGTTAGATCTTGGAGCAGCGCATGATGCCGGCACAATTCGCAAGATCTCGAATATCGAGAGAGGAACCCTCAAGGGCCTGGACATCGAAGCAACCCTCTTACCACTAGGTGGCGCGGACTGGCTGACGGTCATTAAAGGAACTCATGTGAGAAATCCGTCCCCGTTTCAAATGCCTTGGATGCGAGATCGAGAATCTTAGGTACAGTGCAATAGCTGACTATGTCTTCACGCCCTGAATCACTCAGTCCATGACATTGGATGCGCGATATACTGCCCGCACCACAGACGGACATTACATCTACTTCCGCGCACACGGTCTCTATCGTCCTGGTCCGGGCACAGACTATGCAACGGCAGTCGCGCAAGATTGGGAACAGCCGCCCAAGGCAGTGGTGACTCAGGATGATGTGGAGTTCTTCTCTCATCTGCGTTTGGAGGCGGGACCTGGCCCGTATAACTGGGTGAATGGGTTGATTTGCGTGGGAGTCATGGTCTGCGAACGCGAAAAGATTTGGATTGATGCGTATCGTCTGACTAATTTTCCGGACCGGAAGCCGGAGAGTGTTGTTGCCAAATCTTGAGGAGGAGTCTGTAAAGGTGTGGATTACGATATACCACTCTACCATTTGACGTTGGATAGAGGATTCCATAGTCACCGATGCATCCGTGGTTTGAGTGCTATAACACAGACAGCACCTCGCTCAGATACTCGACATGAGTTGGCTAGTATCAAATCCACCAAGTTTCTCTGTGATGTGTTTATTGTCACCTCATTCTCCTGAGAGGATGTGTGAATAGTCATTCACAGAAGAGCACACACCGCAGAGAAAGACAGGCCTCTTCATCTAGGCTCATATCGGACATACTTGGGCGTTCACAGCTTTTCGCTGTACCATCGCCAGCCTAATCACATCGGAACTTAGATCACTGCAACACAATACTGAGTCCCTGCAGAAGTAGATTGACAGAGAGACCTGGGTCACTGACATGACTTGCACGAACTTGCCCTTGTGAAACCAGTCGAATAGTAAGTCTGAGTCGAGATGGCCAGCCATGCAAGCATCTGATAAGGAACAGATCTTCTCTCTCTCGGGTCCGTGCCCTGGTTGCAAGTCCATCCACCTAAACCACATCGGGAAGGCAGACGCACTCGTGCGTCATGTGCTTCGATAGTCTCCGCTCCGTCGGGTTTACTCCTCTCCAACAGAAGCCGAGATAGAGTGAGTACGGATTTGGCATAGCAGCAGAATGCCCACACATTCCGTCTGTAGTGTCGGCGAAGAATTCTCTGGAACATGTTATATGGTTGTGTGCCGGAAACCTCCACATGATGGCCTACACTCTCAGCTATCCAGCGACTAAGTGGGAACCCAGGCATTCAAGCGGGGCTGAGGGGATCTGGAAGGACTGTCCATCTTTAATTACTATTCCCAGCACAAATACCAAGCCATTGCTGGAAATCCCCTCTTTGTGGAAGTGACACAAACCTCACTGTTGATTTATCGGAAACAAAAACTCTGCAGATTCATTGCCAAAATCTCGCTCCAATGCTGACGTCAACCAACTGGCAAGACTTGGTCGCTCGAAAGCGCCAGGAATGTCAGGATAAACTGCCCCGTGAATGGAAGCTCGGCGAAGAAGTTCTCAAGGCTGTACCCGAGCACCTCCTGCAATATGATCTTCCACGTCGCAGTGGAATTTTGACAGAGGAAGAGCTCGATATCACCGAGAACTACACTGCAACCCAGCTCTTGGCCAAGCTGGCTTCGGGCCAGATTACCTCGCTCTCCGTGACTACAGCCTTCTCGAAACGAGCGGCCATCGCCCAGCAGGTGGTAAGTTATTTTTCCCCCTTCTTCCGGAGCTGTTGCTGCATTCATGTGCGAGGGTCCTGTCTGATTTGTGCGCCCTTTCAATTAGGTCTCTTGTTTGACCGAGACTTGCTTCCCCGAGGCACTTGACCGGGCACGCTACCTTGATGAGTATCTCCAGAAAGAAGGGAAACCAATGGGTCCCTTGCATGGATTGCCTATCAGTATCAAGGAGAGCTTCAATATTAAAGGCCTGCAAACGACTCTTGGCTATGTGTCATGTTTGAGCAGACCTCCATCAACCACGGAGTCGGCACTGGTCACACTACTCCTTGACTTGGGAGCGGTGCTCTATGTCAAGACAAACGTGCCTCAGACTCTCATGGTGAGTTGCTTTCTGTTTTCATCTAGTCGTCTTGGCTGACCGAAATTACTATAGACTGCCGACTCGGAGAACAACGTCTTTGGTCGTACACTTAACCCACACAATACCTCTCTCACCGCAGGCGGGTCAAGTGGTGGTGAGGGTGCTCTGGTCGCATTCCGAGGATCCATTCTCGGCGTGGGAACCGATATTGCGGGCTCCATTCGCATCCCATCTTTGTGCTGCGGTATCTACGGGTTCAAGCCGACGACTAACCGGGTTCCATTCGGTGGTCAATTCTCCGGCGAGATGGAGGGTATACCGAACCTGATCCCCTGCGCCGGGCCCCTTGGTCATAGTCTCGCTGATTTAAAGAGATTCATGGCCACAGTCGTTGGTTCTGATTCTGCCTGGAGATACGATGCAACTGCCGTTGCAGTCCCTTGGAAACAAGGAGTTGAAGTTGGCAACACTCGCAACGGAAGCCTCAACATTGGGGTTTTGGCTGAGGACAACCACTTCCCACTCCATCCTCCCGTGAGACGTGCCTTGGAGCGCGCAGTTGACGCCTTGGCCAAAGCAGGCCATCGCATCATCAAGCTCGATAATGGCAGCAATCACGATCTCTCCTTGTCATATGCCTCGCGCTTAGCCTTCCAGTACTTTACATACGCGCCTCATCCGGATCTGATCACACCCAGTGGAGAGCCCGTTGTCAAATCTTTGGCCAACCTCTCAAGCCCAATGTTCACGGGTCCATTGCCCGTGGAGCCAGAGAAAGAGCCCTATACCAAGATCAACGATCTCCACATGGCTCGCGAGAAGTACGCTGAAAGTTGGCGTCGCGAGTGGGTCGACAAGAACCTGGACGTGGTTTTGGCTCCTGGGGCACAGAGCTCCGCGGTTGCCCACGACACTTATGCTTGGCCGTCGTATACGGTGATTTGGAATCTGCTTGATGTAGGTTTACCCTCGCCTGATACTTGGCATAGGTATGATTGTGGGAGCTTTCCAGCTAACATTGAATACCTAGTATCCTGCCTGCATCATCCCCTATGGAAAGGTGTCACGCGAGTTGGATGGCGAGGAGATGATGACCGGTGATAACGTACAGCCTGACTGTGAGTGTTCTGATCCCCGCTCTCAAATCTTTCGGTCAACAAGTACAGTTGGCTCATTGCTGCTAGATCACCCCGACCAAGTCGACGGTGCGCCTTGTGCCATTCAAGTCATCACGCCCCGTTTCCATGATGAACAGTGTCTGGCAGCTGCGGAGCTAATTGAACGAGCCATTCGCGAGTGATTCCACATCAAATATATTTGAGCTCACGCCGCGATATACAAACTCCATCAACACTGGTATTTGACTTATTGAGAGCTAGACACAATTGAGAAACCCGAAATTTAATTTATTTCATCCATCGCTGCATCCATACTTCAATATATCGCTGTACCAAATGATCCGTGACAGGATCTTTGACTAGGCCCAAGCTAGGACAATCTCGCACCGTACGACACGTCTCAAACTGGAGCGTAGCCTGCGTCTGTGGTAGTGAAATGCTTGCTGACGACGCTTCCCTTTCCCCATATTTTCCACGCCAGAAATCCACAAGCTTGATGCTCGGGTTCTTCTCCGGATCCTGCTCGCTAGATTCGAGTCGTCGAAGCCAATCTTCAGGTGAGACAATCTCGAAAGGAGGCAACTTGGTGCCTGTCGCCAAAACAGGAAGCAAGTCATTCTTCCAGCTAAATGTCTGCGGGTTGACCAAGTTATAAACCAGCTCGGCGTCCGGGTCAAAAGCCTCGCTCTTCATGGCAAGTTCTGTAACTGCCTTCGCGCATTGATCAACGGGCAGCCAAGCCGGGCTCTCACCCAACTCAGGAAGAGCGCCGGTACTCAACACACTGCGGAACATCAGCGCAACCGCCTCGGTGTCGTTCCATTGAGCATGCACAGTATCGCCGCTCAATTGTCCGATACGCAGTACACGGGCTTGTAGCCCTGTTTGGCGCATGGCGTTGTGAGTAATCAGCTCCGTGACTAGTTTGGAGCAGCCGTAACCCGTGGCTTGAGCGAAGTGTAGGTCCTTGATGACAGTCTCGCGAATCAGGGCAGGCTTTGGCGCATTGCTTGCAGTGCTGACACTCGAGCAGAAGAAGAAACGTGCCGGGAGAGGGAGCTTGGACCGTAAACAAAAATTGATGAGATTATGTGTGCCATGGATATGTTGTTGCTCGAATGAGCGCACTCCGAGGTTGAAATTGACAGCCCAGGCGCTGTGAACGATACATGTCAAAGAAGATAGGAGATGCTCTAGGACATGGCTCTCCAGGCCTAGATTAGCTTGCGACAAGTCGCTGGGCACGGCTCGTAGCTTAGAAGCTTGCGCATCGGTCAAGTGAATCTTGCGATCGGCCATTGCTTGGTAGAGACGGACACCCGCGACAGCTGGCCCTGGAGCTCGCACAAGAGCCCATACTTCAGAGACATCGGACCGCTTTAGCATCTCACCAAGGATGAATGCACCGAGGTTGCCAGTGGCTCCAGTGACAAGTACTACTTGCTCTTCTGGCTGTCGGGAAATGGTTGGGTGGTGATGCCTGAAGTGTGAATATTTTTGAATCATGTCACGCATGATCTGTATCTCGTCGTCGCCGACAGTGTCCTGTCCCACTCGCATATGGTGCAGATGTTTCGCGAGTGCGTGGACGGTGCCTTTCTCAAAGACGATATTCTGGCTGAGAGTATTTGCGTTTTCTCCAAGATCCAGATCCCGCACAATAAATCTCCAAACTTGCGTGGTCTGCAAACTGTCCACTCCTGCAGCAAAAATGTCGGCATCTGCATCTGCCAATGGAATCCCGAGATCAACGCGAAACCGAGTCAGAAGCCAGTCTTCAAGAGCCGGCGGGTCCAGCGCCAGTCCTCCTTTTCTGTCAATTTCACCATAACTGGCATAAGCTGCCTCGATCTCACCTGAAAATTGTTGATAGACTTGTGCGCGAATGAAGGTACCTTTGTCCGTCGCGGCATATTTGACACTCTCACCCATCACGATGACCAACTCCTTCGGGATACGAGAGAAGGTTTCTGCTCGAGAATTTGCTGCCTCAACAGCAGGCCAGATGGCCTCAAGAAATTCGTCGTTGCTCAAATTTCTTCCATGCTCCGCTGAACGAAATACGAGAGCCCCAGGCACGGTGCGCTGGTAGCCGAAGACGACACATTCACGGACAAGAGGCTCTTCTCTGATACGGCCTTCGATGGGGAGTGGTAGCACTTTTTCCCCATTGACCAAGGTGATGCGATCGTCCAGTCGAGAAAGGTATTTGTAAAAATTCTTTTTCTTCGGATCAGGATGTCGAGTAAACAAATCGGCGGTCCGAAAGCTGTTGGCTGGGTTATTCTCGCTGTACGGCGGCTTTGAATTGGACGGTCCCTTGCTAGGCAAGCCAGCCAGCGCGACGCACTCGAATATCCCTGGTGAAATCTCATCCATAAGCGTAAAATCAGCCACTGGACGACGAAGTCTCATCTATTGCCATTCGCTATCACCGGCTGGCCGAAATGAGGTCATGATCTGGCCCGTCTCCGTGGCTCCATAGTTGGCCACCAAATTGACACCCTGAGCAACAAGACGATCACCAAGGTCATCCGGACAACTCGAGCCACCAAAGAGAACAATCTTGGGCTTGGCTAATGCTCCCACTCCCTCAGGTCTTTCCGCTAATAGTTTGATCACATAGGGAACCGCGCTGAACTGCTCAGGCTGGACGACCTCCAAAGCATCATGCAGGTTCTGAAACGTAGTCGGAAGAGCGTGATTCCCGAAGAATGCCGTCGCCCGAGTGTACAAGGCTCGGCCAAGTTCCATCAGTGCGAAAGAATGGAAAAGAGGACTTGTTGTAAAGAATCGGAGACCGAAGCTCTTCCGCCAGTTGGCCAGGGTCTGAAGATTGGAGAGGAATATTGGCTTCGGGTGCCCGGTGCTCCCAGACGAGTGAAGAATCCAAGCAATTTTCCGCCCTTCTCGCGATGGATTCACATTGGAACGAACAAACGGCGCCGAGCTAGGGTGGTGAGCGAACCAGTCTTGCCGTTTCAACACGGGGAAACTGACACAGTCGGGGCATTCTTCACGAATTTCTCGTACGACCTGCTCATACTGCTCTGCAACAATCAGAGTACGACAGCTTGCCAATGCAAGCAATCTTGAGTATGCTGGGGCCGTCAATCGTGTCGACAAAAAGAGGACTGCGTAGCCAAGGCGATTGAGAGCAAACATGGTCAATATCACCTCGAAGCTCGATCCCACCAGGACACCGATAACAGGTGCCTCTTCGAGTTCGGGATCCTGCATTGGTAGAATAAGCGTCCGATACCTTCCGAATGGGAGAAGTATGAGTGAACTCACAGCAGGTACAAGACCACACCTCATATAGTATTGGACAACGGCATCAGTGAAACGGTCCAGATCGCCAGCGGTATGCTTTTCGAAATCTGCGGCGCCGAGAACGGGATAGCAGATCAATGGGATATCTGCTTGGTCCGACTGAGAAGCATGGGACCTGAGTAAGCCGTCGATGGTCATGAATCTCTCAATTGGAGGATAGCTCGCATGAAGACTGCCATTTAAAAGCCGAGTCACCATATCCTGATTAAGTTGTGACGCCGCAGTGACAACTTCTGCAACAGTTTCTGTGGAGCTCGCCATGATGATGCTGCTGCTGCTAATTCTCATACAAAAAGATTGCCGGATTTGCAAAGTAAGTAAGTAGCAAAAGCGAGCAAGCCCATAAGTATTTAAAGCCCCTCAGTCGAATCTGGGAGAAAGGCTGGCTCCGGATTTTTATCCGAGGCTGCCCCAGGAAAGCTGAAGCAAACCTGCGAAAGGCCCCCACGCATGACCGACAAAGCCATGCAATTGATGGAACATATTGAGTTTGACGAAGTCTCGGATAAATATCCGCACTGCAACCCAGCAAAAGGCACACAATTTGTCGAAAACAGAACACACAATGAATGTGCATGAAAGGTAGAAAAAGTAAACTTAAGAGGTTGTTGTACTTAACGAGCGGAATGCGGAGAAACGTGGGGGCAGCTGCATCCATCACCTGCGGGCCGATTCCCGAGTTCAGCGCCAACTTCGTTTCAATTACTAAGTAGAAGCCGCATACAAGGTAACTAGCTGCTGATGAGTCTTAGTGGCCAGGGCTACTCTGATCAAGCCACTGGTGCGCGCTGAATACTGAGTGACCCCAAATGTTCCAGGTCCTGGTCCAACCCAGGAACTTGTATTTGCTTCAAGTGGCATCGAAATTTGTGGCAGATCATTAATCGTTTGCCAGTGAATTTCAATGATGCTGAGCGAGGGTCGTGGCTCGATTAAATGGTGATTTATCGAATCAGCAGAAAACCATTTATGAAGCATCTTCCTTGGACGTTGTAGATGGCAAGCTGTCCACTACCAGCGCGGCGGACAGGTTCAGATCGCTATGATCAGATCTGACACGAGGGCATGGCCAGGTGAGATATCAGTCAACAATTACCATGATGTATTGGATGCGGCCAGCAGGTTGCATAGGGCGGTGATTACTGAAGTACATGTAAAAATTTGAACCAGACGTCATATCCCAATTCAAGGTTTTGTATCTGATACACAGGTCGGACAAAAGATCGGAAATGCTTGAAATCACATCCCAAGACTGAGTTATGTAGGCTATCTTGAAAGAATGTTAGAAATACACATATGATGAGCGAACACCGTTTTAAGGACTAGGAGTGCCGTCATCATAACGGGGACCGCCATCATCATCACCGTAGCCCGCGCCGGGTGTGGCGGGGACACCCATTGCCGGAGTTGGCGCGTCATATGCCGCAGGTGTAGGAGCATCATAGCCACCACGCTTAGGCATCGCGCCAGGAGTTGGAGCGCTGTAGGCACCGCCGGGGGTGGGTGCGCTGTCAGCCCATCCCGAAGGCGTCGGAGCGGAGGCACCGGGGGTTGGAGCACCAAAGCCATCGGGTGTAGGGGCGGAATAATTGCCGCCAGGAGTAGGGGCATCATCAAAGTCTCGTTGATCACGGTGGTGTGTCATGCCGCCACTCCAAGCAGGGGTTCTGCTGCCCGGCGCGTTCCATGCCGGCGTGCGAGATCCGGACGCAAAGGCATCGTGACCGGCACTGGGATCACGTGGAGTTCGATTTCCAGAGTGCCAGGCCGGTGTGCGGCCGCCTAGATTACCATAAGCCGTGCGGTTGCCCTCGGCATATGCAGGGTTCGGTGTTCGGCCTGATTCATTCTTCCACGCAGGCGTGCGCGCACCGATCATACCTTGCCATGCAGGAGCTGCAGAAGGGGTATCTAGGTTAGCGACAAGAGGCCTCTCCAAAAGCAAAATCATTGACTAGGACACGCAGAAAATACATACTTCGTGAGGGTGCACCGCTCCACGCAGGAGTTCTGGATGAATCTGCCATGGCCATGGGAGTACGGCTACCTTGCCAGGCACTGCTGCCCTGGGACCCAGGGCCAGAGTAAGACGGAACGCGAGAAGCGGGTCTGCCTCCAATGTCCAATGTCCGTTTTGAAACCGGACTAAAGAATGCATTAGTATGAAGAGAACGGAAAAGAGAAGGGCAAGGTCACTGTACTCTTTGGGGACGAGGATGTCGCGGGGCAGATGGACGGGCTTGTTGATTGAGTAGAGTTCAACTTGGGCGGAGTCGCTGTCGGCAGATCGGACAATGCCAACGAGTCCCTTGTAGCGGCCCGAACGAACCGAAACAGTTTGGCCAGGAAGCCGGTCCCGGCCACCACGCTGAGGAGGCTGCATAGAGCCAGGGCCCCCCATGGGATTCTGTCTGGCCAATGCAGGGTTCATTTTGGTCAAATCAGGTCCACCGACACGGCCTCCGCGCGCGGACACTGTCACTACATTGGTTGTTCTCACGACGGAAATACCTGCGTTTTCGGTTTGAGCTTTGTTGTGCAGGAATAAAAACGAGCGATAAATGTGAAGGATCTTTCCATTTCGCTGCTCTCCGAGTACCTCTCGCACAGTATCTCCGTTGCGAATTTCCGCCCCGTTGCGGTCGGTAGCAACAGCATCCCGGCGGGAAGGAATCTGGTTAGCGATCTGGGAGGGCAGAACATCACGAACAGATCCGTTCTGGTCCAAGACACGGAGGCTCTCGCGATCCACTTTAATCACACAGGCAACAGTTGCGGCACTGGGTTCACATTAGTAAAAAAGATCGTAGAAGAGGTCCGAAAATTTGGCTTACTCTAGCTGAACAAGATCATGGACATCGTGAATACCGACTTGCCCATCTTGAGCCGTTTCGGCAGAAAGTCGCAGATCTTTGCTGAACACGGTGATTTCTTGCATGCTCATGTCGCTGAGGATAGTGACTGTGTCATCCTTGACTTGAACAACCATGCCCAGTTCGTTGAGGAATCGACTGCCGTGAATAACTTTGACGTGGTCACCCTCGCGGAAACGCTTGCGAAGAGTGCGGACCGGGGCGTCGATGGTCTGTCCTGCCAGTTCTCCCTCGGTCACCTGTAGCGAGACAATATCACGCCGAGTGGAGACAGTTCGACCGACCAACCCTTGTTGTTCACCACGGTACACTTCCACTGGATCACCTGGTTGGTAGGAGTCCTCGGCAGTGGAGTTTTTCAAAGTTTCAGCAAGAGAGGCCAGGTCCAGATTGGCAACCCCATCCTCGCCACCACGAGCGAACATGGTCACTTCCTCTAAGCGGGGATCTACATCCTTCGTGATAAGATGCTGGACACGCATATCCTTAATGAGGAATCCGTCGACGTAGGTCTCGTTGAGGTAGTTCCACGACTTCCCACCCAGCCCAGATGCAGCGGAAAGAAACTTGGAGTGCTTCTTTTTCGCTTCGGCTTCACTGAAAAGTCGTTGAGGAGGTTTGTTCTTGCTGGCAGCGGTACGCTTGCGCTTGCTATCCGCGGCGGGTACGGCGGCATTGTCGTCATTCATGCCATAGTCAAGGCGAGGAACCAGTCGAACAGTCACCATTAAACCATTCGTCTCCACCTCTTCAATTTGGGCAAGGTCACCTTGATAAGGCCCACGCTTTATGCGAACCCAGCCTCCAGGCATAAGCTCTTCAGACTTGGAAACCCGCAGGAGATCTGGCATTTCCTTGACCGGGACCAAAGTCATTTTTTGGGAAGGATAATAGAAAGCGATACCTTCCAGGGCATCCGTGACGTCGGATTGTCGGCGGGCTTCGCAGTAGAACCAACCTTGCATGATGTTGCCACGCTCAAATGCAGAAATTAGTCGGATCGGGTTACGCGAATTAGCAGGTCGCTCTTCCATGCGCTTCTGGATGGAGTAAACGACTTCTCTCTCCTTGCCGGGCTTGCAGCGACAACCCCAGATACTGGGATCATTCACACTAGGAAGCAGAAGACGTTTAGGGACCACAAGAGCGTCCGCAGCGGCAGCTCGATTCCTACCATAGCGCTCCTTGAGCATCTGCGCCTGCTTCTCTGCATCCATTGTCGCATCAAGCTCGCGCTGTCGGTCGAGCTGTCGATGGCGCCGATCATCGGTCTCGGCGCCAGCGGGCAGGGCATCCAGGTCATCAGGGTGCATTTCGGTACCAAATTCGGCGAGCTCATCCTCCTCGTCCTCGGCCTCGTCCTCTTCTTCGTCGACGCCTGCTTCCTCCTCGAAGAAGGAGTGGACACCGCCTCTTCGGCGCTTGCGCGGACGTTCCTAAGGAGATAGCAGTCAGAATCAAGTCGAGCGAGCATATGAAGGAAGACATACGACAGCCTGCTCGTCATCCTCTTCCTCCTCATCCTCATCTTCATCGTCCTCGTTTCCGTTGTCTTCCTCCTCCTCTTCCTCTTCCTCTTCATCGTCATTCTTCGCGTCATCGTCATCCTGGGCAGAACCTCGGTTGTACTTCATATCGTTACCGGCGGCTTCAGCGCTTGGGCGCCTCTTCTGCGGCTGAACTCGCCATTGCCCGGTTAGCTTTGTCCCAAGACGCAGTCAATGGCTTACATCACTGACCTTCGAGTCCTCGGCATCGGAATCATCCACGGGCGCGGGATTGAAGTCATCATCCTCCTCTTCCGATCCGTAGTCGTGGTTCAGGAAATTAGACATAGTGAGCGTAGGGAGAAATCAGAATTGAGAACGTAAGTATACTTGTGGGCGCTCAGAGTGTCTTCCGAAAGTGAGTCTATTGGGTGCTTGAGTGTCAGTTCAAAATCGCATGAAATGCAGGACACGGAGGTTGAAATATTGCGCAGGAGCTAGGCATGAAAGAACCCGACGCAGCGTGGCAATGCAGGGAACCGTACATTCGGGAGATCAACTGTTCCGAAAGAGACGATACGGCCGGCGGAAGACAAACAAGATATTGGAAACTTGGAAAGGCAACGCGCTCCAAGCCTGAGATTGTCACAATGAAAGCGACAATAATAGCCAAGATCTTACTTGCCTCCGCGCAGTGAGGCGGGATTCGCGGGCTGGCACCGGGCGGCAGCTTTCTGAGATGATGGCCACACACGAATTTTGGCAGGAATGGAGAAACTCTCGTTGAATTTGAGGATACCGCGTTACAGACAGCGAGACTGATCAATCTTTCTGAAGCTGTGTTTGAACTTGCGGATTATGGGGAGATCGAGGAGTTGCTCTTGGCTGCACGGTGAACTCGGGTTGGAGAGGTGCGCAAATGGTCTCTGTGTCACGCCCAACCTGATCGATTGATGTTTGGCTCCGCCGCCGGTGATTGAACAACTCATGATAACCGCCAGGTCTCGCGTAAGACACAGCCTTTTGTTGAGACTCTCTGTAGCCTCAATATCTGTGTTAATGACAATCTGTTCGCCTCTCACGGTTACACGCTTGTCATACGGCGAAATCGCTTGCTATTCTAATTACCAACAACATTCTCTAGCTTTGATCTCGGCATAGCTCCAGAAACAAGGTGCTTCATACAATGGATCATGGTTCTCAATATACTATTGACAAACACACCAACAAGATAGATCGTCTCAAGCATTGTGGGGGAAGTAGTTGATGCCTATTACTTCGTGAAGTAATCGACACGGCATAATTTGAGAGCTACAGCAGGGGATATAGAGCGCACATGGTGATCCGATACCTTGACCGGCATCACAAGATGTTGTCTCATGGCGGGAGTTGCGAATGATGAACGCGAAAATGGAGAGTTCAATTGATATCATCTATGACTGTTCATCTGGAAAGCGCACGTAGAAGCGATTAGAGCTTCATGCCAAACATCTGGTGTACGCGGAGACTCTGGCGCATGCTCAAATCAAGCATAATTTCCTCGCTTCCACCAGGGATCGCATAGGCGCGCACGTCCCGGTACAGCCGCTCGATCTTGCCACCCTGACCACCGCGGCTGTAACTCAAGCCGCCGAAAATTTGACTGGCCTCTCGGGCACAGAACTCAAAGACCTGGGTCGACTGGGCTTTCAAACCGGCGATGGCACCGCCCAACTTGAGCATGGCCTCCGTCTCCTCCATGCACTGACATTGGAAGATAATGTTCTCGAGCCAGTTGTAGGTAGCCTCGATCTGACGGGCCATGTGAGCCAACTTCATGCGAATCACTGGGTGATCGATGAGTTTCTTGCCAAAGGTGCGACGCTTGTGGGCGTATTTCATTGACTCCTCGTAACAAACGCGCGCAAATCGGACACACTGGATGACAATGCCAATTCTTTCGTGGTTGAAGTTGGTCATGATCACTGTTGATCGATTAGTATGTGCCTCTCACTTGTCAACACGCCCATTGGGACGGAGACACTCACCCTTGAAGCCCTGATTCTCTTTGCCGATGAGGTTCTCCACCGGAACCTTGACGTCCTCAAAGGTGACATAGGTAGTGCCACTGCTCCAGACGCCCTGACAATCCATACGGCGAGTGCTGACACCGCCAGCCTCGCGCTCAATCAGTAGCACACTGAGGCCCTCCATGCCAGGCTTGCCAGTCCGCACGGCAGTGGTGAAGTAATCAGACCAGATACCGTTGGTGATCCACTTCTTCTCGCCGTTGACGATGTAGTGCTTACCATCCTCCGAAAGCTTTGCCTCACAGCCGAGGTTGGCAACATCACTGCCTGCATCAGGTTCGGTAATAGCCAAGCAGATGCGCTTGTCACCCGCTAGAATCCCCGGCAAGATTCGATCCACCAGCTCCTTCTTACCGAACTTGACGAGAGGCGGACAGCCGATACCGAAGCCACCGATGAGGTTCCAGACCAGACCGCCGCTGCCGGCGCGCGACAGCTCGTCAGTCAAAAGCATCTCATGGAACAGATCCCAGCGTTCCGGCGACACAGACTTGACTCGGTTGGGGGTGTATTTTTCAGGATACTTGACACCCAAAAGGCCGGCCAGGTACCCGCGTTCACCCATTTGCTTGTAGATGGTGTCTGGAACCTGCTTGCCCTCGTCCCATTCCGTGACGTAGGGCTCGATCTCCGTATCGACCCATTCCCGAACTTCTTCTCGAAGAGCCACGTGGGAATCATTATGGTAAGGGGAGGAGTACTGAAGTGAAAAGATTCATGCGTGTCAGCCTTTGTTCGTCGCCGCAAACTTTCACCATTGTGGCGCAGAAGACTTACACCCTGATACCAGCTCGGATCCGCGAAGGGGATAAGATCACCAAACGGGTCCAAGGGCTCAGCCGTTGCTGCAGGCTGGCGGTCTGTCGAGGTTGTTTGCGCAACTGGAGCGACAGATTTCTTGGGAGGGGCGGCGGGAGCCGGTGCAGGCGCCGCGGCTTTCTTGGTGTTCAACGAGCCGACCTGCAGCTGCGCCTTATACTTCTTCAAAATTCCCTCGTTATGGTATTTCCAGAACTGCTTTGAGGCATCTTTGCCTGCGACTCGCTGGAGGACTGTTAAGAGTCGGGGTAAGTCTGTGTTCGGCCAGTGTGGGCGGCAAGCTTCTGCAGTGACGTACTTTTCTTCCCGCCTGTACCACAGTTCAGACTGTCAGTATGCGCATGTGATCAACCCGAGCAAGGTCACGACACGGAATGGCAGCCGAGGCTTTCTGTGATGTCTCTTGCTAGAAGGAACCATACTTACCAGGGTGCTTGTCCTGAAAATTAGTGACATCGTAAACGTCCTCATCGACAATAATCCACAAACTGTCCCCCTTACTGTGAGAAGCAACGTCTTCTTTGCTGAAAGTTTTGGACATTGTGGTTCACAGTAAGTTCGTATATCGAGAGCGAGAAGGTCAGGTTGAGAGACAAGCGAGGCGGTATGGAGAATGGGCCGAAATGACAACCTGAATTTGGTCTATTCACTCTACGTATCACCGAGGAACAAGGGTTGTAGTAGGGAAATCGAAAATTAAGTCCAGGGTAAGATGGGGCGCATCCGCTATATAAATAAGTCCAGCGCGGGAGCGATGGAACCATGGGCAGCCTCCGCTTTCCAATCACCTGGCAGCTGGCCTTTTCCACCTCCTCTAGAGCCCGTGCTCATACGACTTGAAGTAATCTACCCAAATAAGTAAGCAAGCCTCGGAGCATGCTATCTGGCTTCCTGTATCTTGCCCTGCTCTCCAGATCTTCAGCTGCGTCCCTCGGTCATTTGAGGTGCTGGTAGTTGTGATCAACATCCGTTATGCAGCCTCCCATTGGCTACCTTTGCGTCATCAGCTGCTTGACATGCCGAGGCGAGCTGCTTACTAAGCTTGGAGAGAGCACCTTGTGAGCATGTGAAAATGGGGATTTTGATCACGAGCGGCTGCCGCGTCGTTGGACTTGTGAGAAAGCAAGCCCGGGGTATTTGTGATTTGTTGATGGCAGTCATGGTCTCACTTCACTTGGGCTGCACTACTCGCGTCAGTTTGATCATCCTTGGTGATCCTCCTGACGTACTTCAGTCTTCAATTGTCGCTGATTACTGCTGGTTCCCAGCCCGAAGCTTCAATATCTCGAGGTGTCACGTGAGGAGCGTGGAAAAAGCGCCAGGCGGAATGCAAGCATGGAGTATTGATATAGTCACCTAGAATACCTATTCAACATTAAAACTGGTCGCCCACGTCGTGCCTTCTAGAGGATATAACAAGATAGAATCCAGTCCCAATCCACGACTACACAGCATGCGACGCCATCATTGAAGATTTAGACAAATTGTGTTTAGCCTTATCGGTTTGTGATATGAGAAGGCGCTATGAGCGGGACTCGCATTGAGCTAAGTCGCTAACGTTTCACGAGTGTTCATGAGAAATATAAGCTGTTCGTGTGTTTGGGGAAATATCAATAAATATCACGACATCGTCAAGCTTCATTTAGCTTTCCCTCGAATATCGTTGAAAATTCACCTTGAAATGCAGGACGATCCCCGTTTATCGAGCCAGCCTCGACCAAGTCGCCATTCTTTGAGAGTCGTGATTCGTGTAACTACGGGAGATTCGATACCACCTTAGAACTGAGATTGTTACGGCTCACCCGTACTACACAGTACACGGTTTTTGTACAGGAATGTAGATCAAGAATTGTCAACGAAATAAGAACATTCGGCATTGGGCCCTGAAACAGAGGCGAGAAGGAGATGGGGCGCAACGGGCCAGGCAGCGGGCGGCACCTAAGTCTGGTGGAAAATCAAGCGCAGCGATGGATTCACCCACCTGGATTTTCTTATGAATGATTGCTGTGTTGGTCTGTGGGCCCAAGGCAGAACTACTTCGAAGTTCTCACAAGAACATGTTACATGCCCCACACATTTGCATCGTCAACACTATCATATAGCCCGTAATGGGACCGGTAGGGTCCACTTACCCTGAGGTCGCTATTCAGTTTGAAATTGTGCTATACGGCTATAGTCCTAGCCACTGCATACTCGAGGGCTCTGCCGGTCTACACTCTCTTTCCACTTTCTTCGCTTCGTCAAGATCAGACGAGCGCGTGGCAAACGATCGCCAGACCGGACCGCGGTCTATGAGGTGTACATTGCCGCCGAGTTAGAAGGATCTCGACGATCCAAGTCTCTTCTTCTTTTCTTTTTCTTTTCTTCTTCTTTTCTTCTTTTCTTCTTCTTTTCTTCTTCTTTTCTTCTTCTTTTCTTCTTCTTTTCTTCTTCTTTTCTTCTTCTTTTCTTCTTCTTTTTTCTTCTTTTCTTCTTCTTTTCTTCTTCTTTTCTTCTTCTTTTCTTCTTCTTTTCTTCTTCTTTTCTTCTTCTTTTCTTCTTCTTTTCTTCTTCTTCTTCTTGGTTTGTATTGTTACTCTATCATCACCTCTACCCGAGGATCCCCAGGACCTCAGGCAGGAAGCAGGCGCGTGATGGAGGCGCCCGAGTACATTTTTCATCTGTCCCTCGGCTGCCAGCTGAGTTACGGCTGGCGATCTGGCGTGAATGTCTCCCACACCGGGTTTCCGAGCTAGACTGTCCACTCCCGGCCGAGGTCTATAATTGAATCAAACCGGTCCCGTGCGACTTGAGGCACACGTCGTTTGAAAATCGATGCCGGCCCATGATCGTTCTGGTGTGCCGCGAGGCACAAGCCGTGGTCTTTAAGACAGGGTTCCCGATTGTCGAGAATAATAAACTTCTAGTTCCAGACAAATGTGACTGGACGGGCTTTAACCAGCTGGAGCAATGGATCGGCCCTACACGAGACTTGTCATACCTTAACTCTTGCACCGGTCACGAAGTCCAGTACTGCACTGAGGGAAACCCTCTCTTCGATCTTCGTTGGCAGGCCAGCTGGGTGGATCGTGGTGGCTCGCTTCGCCTGCCACTGTTTAAGTATTGTGACATAAGCGACCTAAAACTCTCCACTTACAGAAACATCCTAGCTGGGTCATTGTGATGCGGGTGTTGGGGGTGCACGCGAGCCGGAGTGTCAGGGCGGCGTCGGGTTTGTTCGGGCTCTTAGGGGACGCGCCCGTGCAAGTGGTCGATATATACGACCAAGCGAGAGTGATGGCCCTTTTAGACCTAGCCGAAGAATGTGAAGGTCCAGGAAACATCAGGGTCCGTCAGATGTTCCATAGAGAAAGTCCAGAGGCTCTTTCGCGGAAGTTGCATGACCTCATGGTCAAGCGATTCGGCTCCCAACAACAAGCGCCAAAAATATATCCAGTACTTATGTTCCAACTTTGCACCAATATGTGCAATCATTCGGATCCAGCAGATGATGAACATTGTCTTTGAACTTACGAAATGGATAATGATGATGAAAAAGACACGCACGAAGAGGAAGAGGAAGAGAAAGAGACAAAAGAAAACGAGGGGAGGAGGGAGAGGATATATACCATCCAGTGATGGCTGCTTATTTACCGCTAGTGCGTCTGTTGTGATTGCTACCGTACTTGTATACGCAGGACACTTCTTCCCACAATAGCTCCATAAACTGGAGCAGAAATTCCGTCTCTGCAGGCACGCACGTTATGATCATTTGCAAGCGACGGTACATACCGAGCACGCGGATCTGTTTCAAAACGTCGCTTATATGACCTACTGACATAATGACGGTGATCTACATTTTATTGCAGCGAGCATTGTCCTTAGGTACCTTTAATACATGTAGCGCGCTCATCGATGAGCTGTACGTAGTTGATTAGATGCGGCTCAAAGGCAGGATCCTGTGCTTTAACAAGGCTCGGGCCGAGCCCCACTTCCCCGCGAGTCGATGAGGGTGGCTAAGACAAAGTAGCTACCGCTTATAAAATCGAGCATACTCGGAGATGGAATAAATTGACTTTGAGTTTTCCCGCGACTCGGTAACCTTATGTCAATCGCGTTGGTTTTGGTACATCAAAGACCTAGGTGCAATATATAGCAGAAGTGCATTAGAGTCATAGTTAGCCGTTATTCACGAGCTTCCCTGATAGATGCCTGTTGGCTTACATGTTTTTGCAAGAAAAGAGCGATCGGACAAGTTTGCCAAGTTCAAAATTGACTCTTCAATGCTGCTTCTCCTTGCTATCTATCTGGTCGCTGATCAAAATACCCTCTTGACGAAACGGCGCTCCACTGGCCTAGGACTAAGGCAACATGTGTCCCAACAGCAAACGATTCTCGGCACAAGCCGTCACCATATCCCCCATTTCGACCTCGCTCAATCATTCAGGGTACCGTCGATTCAATTTTGCTTTCTTGACGCTCAATAATTATCATCCTCTCCAGTCATCCTCATACGAAATATCGAAAGAATGATGTCCCCCCGGCCCGAATACGATTTTGTCATCTTCGTCGCCAGAGGCTCATGCAATCAGCGTGTGTCCAGACAACAAGCCGCTGTGGAATTTCATGCTCTTGAAACTAGCCTCAAGTACACCAAGATATGCTACGAGGACGCATACGGCCCCATCACAGGCGACTGGGAGTTTCACGAATTCTTGTGGCCATCGACTCTCGAGCTACCCGAAGTCAGCGATACGGCTCGATTTTTTGCAGAACGTACCTCAAAGCTAGAGGATACAGACAAGAAAATGATGATTGTCCTGAACGGCTGGGATTGCTTGACGGCTCACAAGGGTTCCTTGAGCATGCTTTTGAGGGAGCGTGCTTCTCAAATCACTCTCCGCATTTTTACCGATCAACCACGGGCTTTCTACCAAGTCAATGTTGCGCAACTATTTTGGTTATTTGATGGCATGGTGAGAGTAGATGAAGCAGAAGAGAAAGCATTAGGGGAGAAGGAGCATATGGGCTCGCTCCTGAGTTCGATTGAGGCTCACCTGGAGTATTCCACCGGCCTATTCTACCGCCACTTCACGGCAAGTGAATCCGCAAGCGCTCCCTAAGTCGCGCCATCTTCCGCTTGATCTCGGAAGCTGTTCGTCAACATGTGGTGTGCAGGGAAACCTTAAGTCTCGGTGATACACTTTCCCTGCGAAGATTCGGCAGGATAGCGAGCGAACCAGGAGGCTTGCCTGAATCTTGTGTCATGAGGATCGTTGAAAATGAGACCGTGTCTGTACCATGGCTCTGCCTGAAGTACCTCAGCTCTATTCAGTTACTTTGAAGAACTACAGGCCTGCATTCTGGGTAGTCCAGTTAACATCCATTTGACATGATTCCTGAAGCTCGAAGACTTTCGTACTGTAAAGACAAGTTCCCCCGACACTGCCTTCATTATTGCATGTTGCGACCTACCACCCATCAAAACGAGAGTCGGGAGATAGTCGGCTTTCGCACTTTGCTCAGCCCCGAGTATCCTCGAGCCAAAGGCTGAAAGACTGTGATATGTTCATTGAAGTTCCAAGCTCTGATGGGGTCGTCCATCAGCCCGGTGGTCCTTTCTGGCTGCCTCAATCAACCTTCATTACTCAACGTCCTACGAGTAGTAAGGACAAATGAGGGGGAAAATTAAGAACTCGAATCCTACGATCATAAGCAAGACTTACGCATTGACCAGATACCGCTTGATTCATTTATGTCCGGCCCCGGCTCTGGATCGGTAGAACTTACTCCGCTCGTAACGGGATTGACTTTGCAGCATCAGACTAGTAATAATTGACGATTGTAAGAACGTTTGCTCCATACAGACAGGCACAGATCAACGCCCCTTGAGAGACGAAGAGTAAGTCTATTAATACATTGATTCACCATCAAAGGAACTGAGTAACTCGAATGCACTACTCTTCCTCGGCATCTGTCTCATAAGTGAACTCATCTGGGACAGGTGCATCCTCGACTCCCTCATCATCTTCATCCACAGGATCCAAACAACCCACAGTGGCAATCTCAGCTTGTGCGGAATAGAATTGGGCCAGGAGAGCGGCAGGGTCAGGAGCAGCGCCACGTTGAGGGGTGTCCGACCCTTCGACCCCACTGCCAGCCTGGAGACTGTCCTGGAGTGTCTCTCCAGCAGACGCAGGGGCTCGAGGCTTCTTGCGGCTTGCCTCAAGCTCGATAGTCTCGCGGGGTTCCTTGGGGTGGTTGTCGATGACAACAACAACGCCACCGGTAGGCTAGACACGAAAGAAATGTTAGAAAATGTCTGAACATCGCAGTTGAAAAACAGGGGGAAACCTACTCTCTTGACGGGTTCGTATCGGGGATCAGGGAATGTGAGGTATTTGAGTTGGGGCGGAAGAACTCGTGACATGTTGTCCAGTTCGTAGCCAACCTTCTCACGCTCTGCTTTCTTTCGTTGGTTTTCAGCAACAGCCTTGTCACCATCCTTAGTCGCCTCTTCACCGTCGATAGCGCCAGTTCCCTCCTCCACGTCCATCTTCTCAGGCAGCTGATCAGAAAGCTTGGGTGTCGTCGGTGTTTGATCAATATCCATGCTCTCCCGACGAGCCTGCTTCTCTCGTCGCTGAGCGCGGCGTTTGGCCTGAGCAGTAGTAGAAAGCACCGCGGTTTTCACCTTTTCGGGGGCCTACTCGGTCTTGACCTGCTGTTCGGGGGGATAGTCGAACAGGCTAGGGCGAGTGTTGCTGTGGAATTTGAACTTCGGAGCTTCCAGCTTCTGATCCACTCCGATCACAGCAGTGGGGGTAAAGCTGAGAGACAAGAAGTGGGAAAGGGGGAACCAATACCAGTACTGGACAAAGACAGCAGCACCGACAATGCCCGGCATGTTGAGATTTCCAGTTTGGGTTTGCAGGCTAATGGTACAGTTCCGACCACCAGCATCAATGATACCGAGGGCTATGGCGCAGCCAAACTTGGCCATGGCGTCTTCATGACGGTCACCAATCATCTTCAGCATGGCCTTGCGAAGGCTGGTGACACGAGGATTCATGGCCTCGTTCTGTTGGACAAGGACCATGGACAAGGCGATCAGAGCGCCTTGGCGCACAAAGTCGGTCGAATCTTTGAGCATTGGCTCGAGTAAATCGATCGCTTCATCCAAGCCAGTTCCGGCACAAGAGATACCCAAAGCCATAGCAGCACCATATCGAACATGGGGGTTATAAGACTCGGACAGTAGCTCAACCATACGCGGAACGCTCTGATGCTTTCGGAACAAAATGAAACCCAAGCTGAGCACAGCGACACGGCGCACATCATCGTTCACATCGCTGACTGCAACATGAAGAAGTTTCCGTACTGCCTTGTTGCTGCCACTACCGCAGTATGCGAGCGCAATGGTCATGATACCGCCATAACGGAGTGTTGGATCGGGATCACCCAAGAGCCCATTGATCAGCTCATCGGCAGCTTCCTGTCGACCGTACATGATCAAAGCCATACCCATTGCCAGACCGCGGACGATCTTCTCATGTTGAGTATCATGTGCATACTGAATCATGTCTTCAAGTGCCTTCATATTGCCAGTGCCCAGCATAACAAGACCCATTGCGAGACCCACGGCCTCACCATTAAGAGCGGAGTCGGTGTACAGCACGTTTCTCAGATCTTCATAAATGCCTTCGTCGCCTGTAGCCATACCTGCAACGCCAAGGCCGAGCGCACCACCATGCTGGACAACTTCTTCCGTTGCTTTCTTGAAGTAGTCTCGGATGATGTCGACAGCCATGCCACCATGGTTAGCATAAATCAGACCGTATGCATACAGTGAACCACCCTGGCTGTAGACTGAGTTGGAACCGCCTCCAACTCCGGCGATTTGATCTCTGGGCAAATACGGCTCCAACAGAGTCTGTCCCTGGTTCAAATTTCCACGATGAATCACACCTAAGGCAGCCGTGGCAGTGAATTTTGACCAGTTGACTGCTTTGCCCAACCACTCCAAATTGTCACGGAAGAACTTGTCTCGTGTGGTACCAGCGTGCATGAAGGCATTCGATATAGTGACTGCAGTGTGGAAAATGGAATTGCGAGCTTCTAGGCTGTCTCGCACCTTATCTAAGATCGCCATATCCGTTCGGTTGTTTTGGTAAAGGAATTCCAAATTGAGCTCGATGGTCTTCAAGCCGTCCAGAATTGTGAGGATATTCTTGAAAGCAAGCGTTGAGTCATCAGACAGCTTGCTCTGTTCACCTGACGGCCGCGTAGAACTCGATTGCTCATCAAGGAGCTTGTCAGACTCTTTAGGCTCAGCATTCGCATCATTTGACGTCTCAGGCTGCGCTTCGGGAAGCAGGTCGTCAATTTCTTGGCGGACCTTTTGCAGGAATTCCTGGGTGCTGTTGTCGTAAAGGTCAAAGGATATTTGATAGGCTACTGCCAGGGAGCGTGAATCACCCTTATCGACGAGCTGACGGAGAATGTTCGTTGCCATCGAGTGTTCGTTAAGATAAACAACACATTTGGCGATCGAAAAGTAATCAGGCGCGGGGATTTCGTTGAGTAGGTCAAGAATGAGTTTGAGAATCTACTCGCATGTGGTTAGAGACCTGCATCCAATACGGGCAAGAAATCACCAACCTCACTGCGGAAGGCCCGCTCCTGAATGATTCCCATGCAAATGTCCAGAACATATTCCATGAGCTCCTCGCTCCTGCGATACTCCCCTTGTTGTTGCTTCTTCCCGTCTTGACTGGCACGCAAGATGGCCATGCGAAGCACCTCAAGGCTCTTGGCCTCCACGGCAATACCAATGACCTGGCGATAACGTTTCTGGCGGAAGCACTCTTCGAAGAGACGCTCGATTACAGCCTGCAGTTGCCCTTGCACCCCACGCTTCAAAACCAGGGACGTCTCATCTTGTTGAACGCTAGACTGGTCGCCGCTGGGTCGAGCGGCATCAGTACCCGAAGTCTCTTCACGCGACAGCAAGGATTTCGACGGCAGGGCGGACTTGGAGAAAGGCGTAATTGGCGACGTCAAGCTCGCAGATGTGCTTGTCGCGCCGTCACCAGAGGCAGGGAAAGAATTGTTCAAATTAGCAGACTGATCCCCGGGATTTCGACGTTGGGCAGCAGACAAGGCAACGAAGGTATCGACACATTTGGCTGCGTTGACATTTAGTAAATCCACCAGACACGCTCCGAGTGGCGGTTGACAACTCACCAATGATGGTCTCCTCATACTCGCCACCGCTATCAAGCTTGAACAAGTTTCCTGCGCCGAGCGCCAACACCATGCTTTCATTGTATTCCTGCAGGTGATAGTACACCTTCGAGGCAACCAGGGCAGCGAGTTCACGTTCGGGAAATGATTCGTCTTCGTAGAGTGCCTCGCTGTGAATGTGCCTGTTAGCATCGTCTGCAGAACCAAGGCACGGTGATGGAACCACAAGGATGCTTGATGGAATTGCTGGAGATAGTCGATTTGGTGAAACAGCATTGTGGCTTGAACTTACATGTCCGGGACTGCGTTAACAACCTCTGTCCATAGGAGGTCAATTTGCGAATCTAGTGACTTTAAGGCGAAGACCTTGAGCTCCGAATCGGGCTCTGAAAGAAAGCCGACCAGACCGGCGGCCGAAGCAACTCCAACCATCTTTCAATGCGAAGTGGCCGTTGTTCCTATGACCGTGATGAACTGAGTTATGAACGATAGTGTCAGGGTGCAGTGTTGACCGAGAGAAGCTCGGGAAAGGGTAGCAGATCAGCTCCCAGCAGCGATACTGTAAGAGTAGGGAAGCAAAGAATGCCGGGGAAAAGTTCGCAGGTGGCGATGAAGGAAGTTGAATAGATGAATCAGACGTCGCAATGTGTTGGATGGGTGGAAGCTGGGAGCAGATAGCAGAAGCTTTGCCGGCGCGAGTCAACGTCAACGGAGCTGACTGTATGATCACGTGACACAATGACGCCCATGTGGTCAGAGAGAGTCAGGTGGTGAGGAAGGGTCTTGTGGTCGCCATTTTCCCACTTGCGAGACAGCGATGGGGATTTGAAGGGAACTGCGCATCCTTTCAAATACTCCCAACGCTCCATGGCCGTCTACTTCTTCTAGCATTTACCCGTACCCTTTCCTTGCGCAAAATGTCCACACTACTGCCACTACGAGGCCAGCGGGCCGCGGCGCTACCGGACGTCTCTCCAGTCTCACTCCGTGATCCGTTATTACAGATCGAGCGGCAAGCCAGTCTAATCCAACGCATACTTCAAGATCTCATTGACGCCCAAAGCGAAGGTCTAGCAGGAGGGCTTGGTCAGCCATCGCTGGACAGTACGTCGACTGTGAGTCCCACAAATGGTTCGGTTGCATTGGGTCGAGCGTCGTCTCCAGCAACGCCTGCGCGACGACAATCTTCAACACGTATCAGCCTGAGGAAAGCAAGGCAAGGCATTTCTCGATCCATACTAGATCTCCTTAAACTTCGCGAGACTGAGAGCGCTGTGTTGTCCTTTCACGAAGAAGAGCGAGATAACGCGCTTGAGGAGATCCGCGACTTCTTGGCGAGAAAAAGAGGACTGCAGGAGGCTATATCGTCGGTCCGCAATGACCAACAAAGTCAGGAAGCTCATCGCCTCCGGCAAGAAGCCACAAGCCTTGAGACCGAGATTGGCGATCTTGAAACCAAATTGTACGAAATGAAAGCTCATCACCGAAACCTGATCGTTCAAATATCGAGCATTGAGAACTCTGTCGGCGCGAAACGGTCCTCTTACACAGAGTCTTTGTCTCTTCTCCAGTCCGATGTAGATAGTTACCTCCGTAACCCACCAGTCCAGCAGCTAGCCGGATTCTCGAATGAGTCTTCAATCTACACTTTGAAACCAGACCGACGCACACTCGAGTTGGCAGAGGAGCAATGGAAACTTGAGCGCGAGCAGTTGCACACAAGGCATCTGGCAGTCGACGCAGAGATCGTTGCCCTCGAAGAAGGGGGTGATATCTGGAGACAGGCTGTCGCCGATCTCTCGACCTTCGAGAGTCTTCTTCGAACCCAAATGCGCTTGTACATAGAACGTCAATCCTCACTGGTCATTTCTGAGGGTGAGCCGCTGCCCTTGCCTCTGAGGGAAATCGCAGCCAAGGTCTCGACAGAATTGGACAAGACAGCTTCCCGACTTGAGAGCTTTCTGGAGCTTGCCAATAGGCGGGAGTGGAAATTGCTTGTCTGTTGTCTGTCTGCGGAAGTTGAAGCGCTCCACGAAGCTCGAGGGATTCTTCTGCCGGTGTTTGGAATACCCGTTCGCCTCGAGGCGGCTTCTTCAAATGGAGCATCGTCGGATGATGACTCCCCAGCTGGACCCAAGATAACCCGGGATGGGTTGTCTCGCGAGGAAGAAGACCGGGAGAGGGAGAACAGAGACTCGGAGCCTCCGGCAGATCTTTTGCAAGATGACTCTAACCACACAACGCACCCCATCTTACGATCAGACGATGATGAGCCAGATCCTGCCTGGCTTTGACTTTATTGTCCAGTGCTCACTATGTATTAGATGGCGTTTTGTAGATCAGGACTAGGAAATCCTACAACTCTTCACTTAAACTTCACTCAAGAAAGGTGGGATGAGTAAATCACAATGAGTAGGTACCCGACCTTCATTGGAAGTTTTTTGATCAATGTGAGCAGGATCAGCGAATAAGTCAAATTGTTTTCTCGAGCCCTGCCAACTCATCTCGATTCAGGTGAGATGGAAGGCCGGTTCCATATCGCTCGATCGCCGCTGAAACCAATCAATACAAAAACCTTCCCCCATATAGTGTACCTCTACAGAGTCGGTTCAGCCCTTCATTTAGCGTGGATCAATAGTAAGTGAATATGATGGGATGTCTTGAACGATTCCATTGAAGTAGCAATTTAGTCACCTCCATCTCCTGGATATATATATGCCCGGTAGCGTCAAGACGCGTGCCGTGAGCACTGAAATGGAATGATCTACCATGATCCGTCCGCCCTATCTTCGCTTCCTCTTCATCTCCCCCGCCACCCCTCCAGGTTGGGCTCATTGTCCAATACGGCCGCAGCGATGACTGTCCCGTATGTATTGACGTTCCAGATACCATCTGTGCACGATGATTGCCAACTAGAATGTCGCCTTCGTCTGCCTGCTTCGCTTAGAAGCGCGGAGCATCGGCATCATTCGTCCTTCACCATTCGAGGTGCTATCATTGCGCATCCGTACGCTCCTCTTGGTGGCTGCTATGATGATCCCGTCGTGACATTTATGGCCATGGAGCTGCTACAAGCTGGATGCATCGTAGCAACGTTCAATTTCCGGTGGGTGTGTGAACTCAAATATTGCGATCACCATGTCCACGTCCTCCCGTTTTTCTCGGCCGTGAGCCTTTCAGCTCGCTTGAACTTACTGACAAGATCTGATTCTTCAGGGGTGCAGGTGGCTCGGAAGGGCGCACGAGCTGGACAGGCAAACCCGAGCTGGGGGACTATGTTGCAGTCTACGGGTTTATGCTGAATTATCTTCATCACCTGCACACCGTATTGTGCGTCGGCCCAAGATCTGGGTCAAGTGAAGCTGTCCACCTAATACTTGGCGGCTACTCGTTCGGATCTCTCATCGCTTCACATGTGCCGGCTCTTGATGTCATGCTGAATCTATTCGGCACCAGGGGCACCGAGACTCCGCAAACTGCTATCCATAGGATTGGTGATGCCGCAAGGAGGATCGCTGACGAATGTCTACAATATCTCCCTCCAGCCAAGGAATACCCGATCGGCCCAAATGATGGGACCGACCAATCCCAACCTCAAGCGTCCACCCAGATCTCATATCTGCTAGTGTCACCACTACTACCGCCTGTCAGTCAGCTTCTGACTGCTTTTACAGCGCTCACGGTAAACGTAGGGGGTCGAGCGTCTGCAAAAGTCCTGCCCGCCGGTCGGCCCACCGATCGGCTCAGTGCACATAGAACGCTGGCTCTCTTCGGAGATCAGGACACCTTTACATCTGCGCGAAAGCTACGGCGATGGGTCGAAGACATGAGTCGCATCTCCCAGAGCCAATTCCAAGATTGTGAAATCGACGGCGCGGGACACTTTTGGCGAGAGCCGGGGGCGGAAGCTCGCGCGCGACATGCTCTCCAAGAATGGCTTCAGTAAGTTAGTAGTAGTCATGGGACTCACTTGTTGGTTGCATGTGATTCCAGTGGCTCTTCGGACGTACCCCAACAAGTCTGCCGAGCTGAGTGTTGCAGACCTCTGCAATGTACGATGATTGCTGCGTGACTCGATACCTGGACGAGACTCTGAAACATCCGTTCGACAAAGACTTGTCGTAGTCTATGATAATATCATCGATTGCTTCAAGGCCCAACTACGATTCCTAGCTGCCTACAAATTCAGACCAAAATCAGCTGCCGATCCATATCGCAATCCCGGTCTACAGTTAGAGCCCGAGAGCCAACATTCTTTCGGCAAAGCGCCTGGTCACGAGTGTCTCACATGCAAACACGTGCAAAATTTATAACTTGATCGTCGCCAAGCATTGTCATTCGGCCAACCCTTTTAGGTCCACGGTAGCCAAGATTGTTAAGAGGAAGTATCCAAGGATTCGAGGCATAGCGAAAAGAGGGAGTAAGGTACCTTGGTCAATAGTAAATTCATACTGTATGTCAGTTCAATGTGATCTATTGCGAACATCGGGCACCCAAAAATTGCCGAATTGAGGCTGGGCAGTTGCCTAACTCTCGAGGTCAGTAGGTGCCAAGGTGGTACTAATCGCAGCGAGGGTACCTACATTTCTTGATCAGATCGACCGACCAGCCAAGCTTGATGACATACTGTAGCCATTCCTGGTGTAACAATTCAGGCGGAGTAATGCGAACGTCCCATGCGTGTTGTGATCAGCCCGTTAAGTCTGGCTCGGTTGTAGTAGATTACTAGATGCAACAGGATCCATCGAATTTCCTTGCAGGCGTAAACATGCACAGGTACCGACGCAGTGGCGGGCTGAGCGGCTCACCGAGGAGCAGGGGGCAAAATAAGGTCATCTGTCATAACGCGAATCGAGAGTCTATCCCACTTTTTCGGTCATTTTCCCCGGCAAGTGAGGCATTTCTCCCCCAGTTTTTGGATTGCAATCTACAGAGCTCCCCATGTGTCTTCATCAGCGGCCCGCTCTGGGGAGAACGGAAAAGTTGGGGTCACCAAGTGGGTTCTAAGCGGTCCGCGTGACGTTTGTCCTCCTTCAGACCGCCAGGTTCCGCATTTCCTCCATATCCTCTGAGTCGTTCTTTCGATATCTCTCGTCGAAACCCCGACCTTCTTATTCCCAAATTCGACGGGAATATTCGTCGTTGTCGAAATCCTTAGCGCGGATCTTGCTCTCACGTTTGCGCGAGGAGAATCACACTTATTCCCTGAAGTGGGCCCAATGACCCCGGCTGTATGGCTTGGCTCAAATGCGCACGTCTGCGATGTCGATGCTGGGCGACTCCACCATAATTCAACCACCATGTCAGAAGTCGGACTCCGATAGCGTGGTTTCGTTCGCCTCACCGCCGCGCCGGTCCCTGACAAAGTCAATATCGATTCCAAGCATCTCGTCTGTGGTGAAAGGGTCCTTAAATTGGGCCGGGCAAACCCTTCATTCGTTTCGTGATGGACTGTCGGCCGAAGAGCGAAGACGAAAAGCAGACATCGAGAATCGCAAGGAAGTACTGTACTTGCAAATAAAACACGTGAGTAACGGGCGTCCCATACCTTGCGACGGACGGCTGCATCTGTGGAGTTACCCGGCTGATCGTACCTGGGGGAACCGAAGGCTGTGTCGTACGAGGAATGGTCTGCCACCGCAAGCGAACTCGATCGGTTAGAAGACAACATCGCGTGGAAGCGTACAACAAAATGCCCGGAATATAACGCTGAGTTGGTTCGAGCACGCTTACGCCAGTTGGACGAGGCACGGATCAGCTGTGATGTGAGCCGCATGTTGTTTCTCGTCCGAACCGCGCTGAGTCGTGATTTGGGAAACATGAACAATGCGTCCTTATACCGCCATTCGCATACCGGAACAAAAGACCTCATAGACCAATATATAACAGCGGCACTTGACACTATCGACACATTGGTGGATCTGTCCGCCCATGGCCGCTGCGACGGACTGGAGCTAAAGTACATTCTGGACCAACTCCTCGCTGCACGCCAGGCCTTCGGTCGAAGTGCGCTCCTGTTCTCTGGCGGTGCGACATTTGGTATGACCCATATAGGTGTGCTCAAGGCTCTATACGAGTCGAAACTCATTCCGCGCATCATCTCGGGCGCGTCAGCCGGGAGCATTGTGTGCGCGGTGTTTTGCACTCGGACCGATGATGAGCTGCCAGCTTTGCTAGAGACGTATGCGCACGGAAACTTTGCAGTTTTCAACGAGCAGGGCCAGGAGGAAAATATTTTCCAAAAGACAGCTCGATTCCTCAAGTACGGTTCTTTCCTTGAGATCGACCATCTGGCCAATACGATGCGCGCTTGGCTGGGGGACATCACGTTCCAAGAAGCATACAACCGAACCCGACGGATTCTCAACATATGTGTTTCAAGCGCGGGTACATATGAACTACCGCGGCTCCTCAATTACATCTCGGCACCTAATGTTCTGATCTGGTCGGCCGTGTAAGTTGTTGTCTTGCTTCCATAGAAGGCTTAATTTACTAATTTCACCTAGCGCGGTTTCTTGCTCGGTTCCCTTCGTCTTTCGTCCTTACACCCTAATGGCTAAAGATCCACTGACCGGCGAAGCCACCCCGTGGAATGATCTTCACAGACAGTACATCGATGGATCAGTCGATGGCGATCTACCGATGACACGGCTATCTGAAATGTTCAACGTCAATCATTTTATCGTGTCACAAGTGAACCCTCACGTTGTGCCCTTTCTGCCAAAAGAGAACGGCCCGATTATCTCCTCGGAGCCGAGCAAATCCTTTATTCCGCAATGGATGAACACGATGACGCACCTCGCGAAAGATGAGGTGCTTCATCGAATGACGGTTCTGTCAGAGATGGGTGTCTTTTCTACTTCGATGACGAAAGCTGCATCAATCATCAATCAGAAATATAGTGGTGATATCAACATCTACCCAGAATTGATATCCTCCAATTTCCCACGCATCCTTGAGAATCCTACCACCGATTTCATGCTGCAAGCCTGTTTGAATGGGGAACGTGCAACGTGGCCCCGGTTGAGTAGGATCAGGAATGCATGCGCGATTGAATTAGCGCTCGACCGCGCGGTTCAGCAGATGCGAGCCCGAGTCACTTTCTGTCCTAGTCGAGCAGGACTGTACACCGACAGCTGCATCCGGCAGTCAGTCCAATCGCTGGATAATGGAATTGGCAGGGGGCGCCTCACAGACAGGAGACTGGGCTCGTCTAAACCAGAGCTTGACAAGAGGCGCATGAAACTCCTGCCTCGCAGTGTGACTGCACCGGCGTTACGGAAAGCGCGCAGCACTGTATCCCTTGAACATGCGGCTCCCCCCTCGAGTGCACTAGCGCGGCCTCCGACGCAACGACGTCGATCGTCCACTGCAATCGCCAATCGTGCATTCACCTTTGATTCAAGTAGCGAGGACACCTTTGATTCAAGTAGCGAGGAAGAAGACGAGGATGGCGGCCTTCACCCTCATTATTCCCCTTACCGGCGTGGCGAGCATTCAACGAACGGCACGGAGTTCAAGAATGAGAGAAGCAGTCCTGTCCAAACGCGGCGACCATCCACATCGTCTACGAGGCGGCGACGGTCTGCCTCGGACCGGCAAGCTTCGCCGACAGCTGTCTACTCGGCTATGGCGCGAGAGGTGTCGCTTGCCTTGTCTCCTTCCTCTCGCCATCAACTGAACATGACCCCGTCTATGAAAATTAGCTCGTCTGAGCAGCTCCAACCAAGAGTCAATATCTAAACGTGATACCCTATATTGGCACGTCTGATCCCTATTTTGTCCCTTTCGGGCCAGCCCGCGGAAGAGTTGTTGATACGTACACCAGGTTTCAATCCTGAATGCGAACACGCCAAGATACCCTGCACTATACTTCATGTCACTGAATGATGATGTGTTTTATCCACTTGCTCATAGCCATCTACAAACACATGCGCCCTTAGAATGGAACCATTGCACAATTAATGCAGCTACAATACGATTTCGCTTGTGTAAGGCTTGCTTGTCCTCACTTTTGCGTATCGGAAATTGATACCGAGCAAATTTTGCGAGATGCCCTGACGGGTTGTCTTGCGCCAGTCTGCTAGTCGACCTTGACTGTACAATCTTCCGTCTGAGGTAGAGAGACGACGTGTTCTGTCGACTTGAGAGTGCGTTTGTATGTATGTCCTTCAGAACAATCCGCACTGTTGGCGAATTTCCTTCCGTTTGGCGGAAGGAGGAAACCGGGCGAATCGACTTGGGGTGACTTGGCAGGTTCCTCGAGTTACTGACAAGTCCTTAGTAGCTCAATTCACATAAGTTGACAAGGCTTTTTGGCTCTGCTCATTATAGTCCGCACTCGGACGCCTCAGAAGTGCCTAAAAATAACACACTAAATTAGCTGCGTTTCTCAACACCAGTCGCTCAAAATGGTTACACTGCTGTATAATTCATGCAAATTGCCGCTAATTGACTTCTATTTTGGGCACCGCGTCAGATATATGACGTGCATGAGAGCCAAAGTAGACCAACAGCGCCTTGCTAATTAATGATGCTTACTTTTCTTTTTTAGGTTCCACCTTTTCAACTCCTTTTGTTCTTGATTCACGCATCCTCCGCCGATCTCTCCGCTCAGCTGCAGCATTCCGGCGCCACAGCGCAGCTGCCATAGGCCTTTCTCTTTCGCGCTCGTCTCCAGCTGGCTTGAGCGTTGCTCTTCCCGGAACCTTGTCAGCTCCAGCGAGCCTCTGTGTATGCTTCGCATCATGCAAATAAGCAGAAGGTTGAACATTCTAAATGAGTCACCAAGCTTTAATATCCGGACGCCTCCCGTCACCGTGCAAATTGCACGGGGATCTCCTGTGGAATCGTTCAAGTTGCTTATCGCTGTCTTCGGTTGTTCGCCGTGGTGATCTCAAGGAGTAAGGTTGAGTGTCATCCATCCATCTCTCTCTGTCCTGAATTCTCAGGTTCAACTCATCTCGTCGGGTCTCGCCTTGTGACTCCTTTACACCCCGGTCTAGGCTATCTTCCCAGGAGGTACCAAGTCATTGGCTATCAGCCCCTCCCACGGAAGTTCAGATCCCTGCTTCTCTCCATTCTCAACCTGGTCCGATTCCATCTGGCGCATTGTCATTTGGGTTAATTGGTCTTGTGCCCTGCATGCATATCGCATGGGGGGTTGCGCTGTTCCTCCTCGAGTATCGCGCGCAGTGGACGCTGGAGCTATCCTGCATTGGCCTAGCCAGGATTGATGCAATCCTACTTCAGAAGCTCACAGCATCCCGCTCTGCTCCCATGATCTCAAGTCCTTCATCAATTGTTGATCAGACTTATTGAGAATCTGCATTACTTGGCCATCATAAAGCAGTTTGAAACACCGCCATCAGTGTTAAGCACAGCCGCCTCCATGGCAGGACTAGTCAACAGTCCCTTGGCGGTCTTTCGTCGCGCAGAATCTGCGAAGCCACTTCATACTCGATGGGGAGATGTGGCCATCTCAGTACCTACAGATGGATCATGGAATCAATACGAGAACCCCCACCGGGCACAAGAGAGACAGCTATACGGTCCAGGATTCGTACCTGATTGTTCTCCAGCTGACCGAAGCCGCGATGGATCCGTTAGACATGGCCTGGCGAGGAGGAAGATCAAGAACGGAAACGTCGATGAATACGGCACAGGCATCATAGCGGAGAGAACATCTGATGAGTCTATCTCGCGGCGTCAGTCGCTCTCCTGGGGCGGCCTACGCCCCAATAGACTCTCTGTACGCTTGGCGTCGCGTCCATCGCAACGTTGCGGTGATTCACTGCAAACGCCAGGCGGCGAATCTAGGGAGCAGAAGAAGCCAGAGTTCGCCTACAAGCCGATCCGTCAAGATTATCCTTCAGAGATCTCCGACACCCCAGATCATTCCAAGCATCGTTATCGGTACATCCCGACCAGTGGCCGATACCTTGAGGATATCCCCTCCCCTCATGGCTCAAGAAGTCAATCGGCAATGTCTTCTCGCAACTCCAGTGCTCGACGTGACTCATGCACTGGCTCTATTGAGTCGTATGATCGAGAGCGAGGCCGAGTGTCGGTCAGGCGCCATGGTCAACAAAGCTACCACTCCAGGGGAGACGATCGTCACAGCGTAGGATCAAGTGTCGGTGGTAGCTCGGATAGCTCAGGCTCGGGGCCACTGCTCACTTCTACCATGCGACCCAGACGCAGGACCTCGCCTTTTGTTGCGGCCGATCACAGGAGGTCAATCTCGTTAAGGCCGATGACCATGGCAATGGTTCCCGATCCCGAGGACATTTATGAATAATGGAGATGATGATCTGATGGATAGAAATGATTGGGAATGGCAAATGACTACTGCTCCACCTTAATTCCAGAGGGTTTTTGGAACGATCATGTCGATCATTGCTCACCGTTTGAAGATTCGACTTCGTGGCACTGTCGGCGTTTAACAGTCGGGTGGCGTTTTGTTTACAGTTTACGCACCTGGCTTTCTTTAAGCATGTGGGTACTAGGTAGCAATACATTTCAAGATATCTACTTGACATATCCAAGAAAGTCTTGAATTACTTCTTCATGTTTCAAACATTTGTATTATCGTTCTTAGATTTGCCTCTACACATCTCTTCCAGCCATGATCGCGGCACACGTTGGTGGCCGGGCACGTTGAAAATGCTTGGCGGTTGACGTCAGTCTGATGATTCATTGCGAATTGAACTCCAGTCTTATCTTTCTTGATCTGATCCTCAACTCAAACAGAAACAAGACAGACCTCCAACGTCTGGTTCCTGTCAGATGAAAACGACTGTTTCTTCATTGGTGGACTCCCATTCCACCTGGTGACCTGCTTCTCTCCCTTCGTCAGGGCTTTCCAATTTGTTCCGACCAGCTCGGAAGCCGAGGGAAGCCTGGCCGAGACGAGATATGTAATCAGAATAGAGCATTCACTTGATCACAATGACGGCATGGGCAAAATGGTCCCACTGCAGCGATGGGAAATGTCGCATCTGACATCAACTTCTGTTTGTATTTCATTTGATTTTCGAAGACATTTGTGTTCATATACCAATTCCTTCCACTGAGACCCATTTGGACGACTTTTCAACCCCAACACAATCATTCCGAATACAAAAATGGCTGATGCGGTAGTCCAGCTGCATTGCGGCGTCAAGGTAAGCGGCTTTCTCCAATTGAGAGATGTCACAGGCACCCGAATATTGACGAGAGAGGTAGAATGACGGCTGGGGTAAGAAGGGCAAACAGTCAATGGCTGCCCAGCTCTGGTCCAAGACACCCGGGAAAGACACCCAGGTGGACGAATCCCAATATTATTCCGAGGTAAACTTATTGTGAATATGCGAGAGGGGCTTACTGGGGATTGAAAGATTGCTAAATGGATCGTCTCAGATGTGGATGGGCACTTATCCGTCAAATCCCTCCCACTTGGTATCGACTGGAGAACCACTCGCCAACTATATTAAAAAGAACCCCCAGTTGGTGGGCAAGTCGGTTCTAGATCGATACGGAGCGGAGATTCCATTCCTACCTAAGGTATGACTCAGATCCTGAAGCAGACCCAGGGGATAATGTGCTGGGTTCAAAGTTGACGAAAAACACGTCTAGATCCTCTCCATCGCGAAGGCCCTGCCCCTCCAGATCCATCCCGACTTGAAACTCGCCGAGAAACTCCATAAGCAAGACCCGAAGAAATTCGGCGATACCAACCACAAGCCCGAGATCGCTGTTGCTCTCTCCAACTTTGAACTGTTCGCGGGATGGAAGCCCCTCAAGGACATTGAAGCTCTCTTCAAGCTGAAGCCGCTGGAGCAATTTGTTCCCAGAGCCGACAGATTCGATGATGAGACTCTTCGACAAGTGTGCATCAATCTACTCAGCGCTTCCGCTGATAACGTCGAAAGTATCGTCAAAGAACTCCAGACCCTACCGGAGTCCCAGTTTGGCGCCGATACATACATCCCCGGTCTATTGGATCGCCTGAGCAAGCAGTATTCCATCGGTGATAACGGTAATTTGGTCGCCACCCTGTTGATGAACTATCTTACCCTGGGACCTGGGGACTCGGTCTACGTCCCCGCAGACAGTATCCATGCCTACCTTTCAGGTGATATTGTTGAATGCATGGCGCGATCCGACAACGTGATCAACACCGGATTCTGTCCCGTGGCGGAGCGTGATAGCGTCGAGCTCTTCGGTCAGGCCTTGACTTTTATCCCGCATGATGCGCAGAGCGCGCTCCTGCCCCGGAAGAAGAGCGATAAGGGCCTTCAGGGACGGACCGATGTATATGCGCCCCCGATCAGTGAATTTTCCGTGCTGGTCACGACTCTGGGTGCTGGCGAGACGGAGACGCATCAGGCGATCTTGGGACCAAGCTTGATGGTAGTCACCAAAGGCTGTGGGTCCATGAAGATCCCCGGCGATCAAAGCGTTGAGTTGAAGGAGGGCTTTGTGTTCTTTGTCGGTCAGGGTGTGGCGCTGGACTTTACGACCGAGAAAGGTATGGCGGTTTATCGTGCGTATGCGGAGTAAGGTCGTTCTGCAGCTCTCCCTTATGTGAGTCGTATAAAATAATGTCAACTATATCAGAGTAGTACGCGACTCGTTTTTGACTCTTTTTTTTCAGTCCTGGTGGGGTTAGACATGGACGCTTGTAGTTTAGTCTACTCCTACAAGTAGTCCAGCTTTAGTCCCGGCATTACTGGGGCCTTTTGACTTGGTCGTTTTGTTCCGAATATTCCCCGATTGATGACTACTGCTCAGTGCTGAGTGCTGCGAGCACGAAGAGACAGACAATGTAATTATTACTTTGTTCTCAGGTTTGATGAAGGGAAGGTTAAGTGGTGGTCTATACCAGATCAGTATAGTTTTCAGTGTCTGGACGGAGCCACCTAGTACAGGTAAACAGTGGAAGGACTGGCTTGTGTCTACTGTCTACCTAAGTTCTACTACATGTCAACTGCACCTTCCAGTCACACGTATCTAGGTAGGCACATAAGGAGTAGCGTAGCAGATTGAAAATAAATGGGCCGCAGATACCAAGTCCGACGATCACCCATAATGTCAGGGATCAAAGACACTTGCCAGAAAGCCCTCGACGACTCGGACAAAAATGTCTATCCAAAGACATGTAAGTTTACAGTCATAGCTGGGTACACTGCACCAAGGACCCGGAGGATAGTACTCGGCTGCGACAACCTGCACTCCGAAATCTCCGAATCTCCGATCTTCCAAGGGCGCTTACGGCCAGCCACTAAGAGGGTCCTTGAAGTGTTGGTTTGCCAAGCAGAAGGACTTTTCCAGAGTGAGATGAAGTTGATTACTTGTCAGTTCAGAGTTTAGCGGGTAAGGTAGATGAAGTGCCAATTGCAGTATGCATAACTAAGCAGCACAGTAAGTAGCACAGTAGTACCATTCATCTGCCACTGCCAGGCTGGAGGGGGTTTGCTCTTGCATGAAACCAGGCGTAGGCCAGACCCGTCGCGATAACCAAGCAGGGCTTAGTGCCATGCACGTCCTTACGCTCGATGAGCTGGCAGTCCAGATTGGACTAGAATGTGAGCTAATTATGGCATATTTTGCACCTCGTTTGGGGGATAGAGGGGGCACGAGCACAACCTGTCTCCTGCTCACTCTTCTAGCTTTTGGACCCTCATTCTATCAATAGGCCCCTAATTGAGGGGTACACCACAGCCATGGCGCTGCCTCTTGCATTCGGAGACGGTGGCTTGAGGTGTCTTGCTGTCCCAGATTGAACGCTAATTTACATTCTCTGGCTTCCGTTTGGGCGCGCGATCCTCGCGCGCCCAAACGGGCTTCTTTGAAACAGAGACCGCTGGTCTGTGCGGATGGGATGGTGGAAATTGGGACAGAGGCTTCGCGCTTACACATGGACACGGCGGCTCTGTCTGCACCGAGAGAACAAAGCACTGCAGTGTGGACAAAAGCTTACAAGGCTTATATAGGTCTGGGGAGAGGTGGAGGCCGTTTGGTTGGATCTCTTGTTTTTCTTCCTGGAATATGAGGAGAGTGTGTATAGCAGGGGGGTGGTGGTCAATTCCTGACCCTTCTTTTCTCGATTTCCGTTGCCACCTGCAAGACTGAGTATCCAGTGCTATACATTAACTTTGTCTGGACAGGGGCGGTCGAATTGCATCCGGTGTCCTCCCTCAGTACTGTGCATCCACGCGATTCTTGATTCGTCTCGAGCCATTGCTCCGTTTGGAAATTGTCGTCGTGTCTCCCAATCGCTCTCCATCGGACAGCATCATATCCGCTCCGCTTCATTTGGACCTGAAGGACCCCTGCTAGCTTCCTGTGACTGCCATCAGGTGTTTGCATGAAAAGCCTCAATCACTCACTAGGCTAGGAAGGGCCCGCCGGGATTTGAGAGTCGTCGATCACCTGGATGAAGTCGATTGCTAGTCCGCCCCGGTTCATCTGCTGTCGTTGTCGAGGAGAATCCCCCCAGTCCACTGGGCTGTCTCATTGAGATCTCCAATCAAAGGATACTATCGTCACAAGAGAAAGGGGACCAACACGACCACATCGAGAAGCCTGCCTAGTGACTACTGCCCGTGACTCGGAGGTCACTGGACTTGCTGGCGAGCTAGCTCCGCGGGACTAGAGTAGTAGGCTGTCTCCAGTCTCCAGTCCCCAGTCTCCACCAGTAGTGAGTTTCTCCACCGATTGAATCCCATGCTGGAGCCAAGACCGGCGGATGATGCAGATCGTATCAAATGAATCACATCCACATATCCACACCACTGACAGGAGGGACACGATCACAGTGACGGGTAATCTGCTGCACATCTTCTCTCGTAAAGAGCGAGCGAAGCGAAAGCGCCAATCGCACGAACCCGAGCACCTGGGCTTGCTCCCAGTGTCTGCTCATCCGGGACCCCGCTCAACGCACCCTCGGCCACTCTCCTCCTTCGCACCTGCGCCAACCTCGCACCAACAGTCTCGACGAGGCCACGGTGGGTTCCTGTATGAGCTGGGCCTGGGCGTGGGGGATGGGGTCGGAGTTAGGGCTGGCCAGGGAGGATCCGGCGGGTATCCTGCCTCGTCGCAGGCCCGCCAGGCCAGCTTCAGCTCCAGCAACAGCACCGGCGCCAGCGCGGCATCTCAACAATACTACTATGCCCGGGAAAGGAGGAGTGGCCCGCACCAGCAAGAGTACCACCACCAACACCCATACCATCATAATGAGCATCACCATGCGATGCCACCTCCACAACAATTGTATCCGCCCTCCCGCGCATCCGTCGACCTGTCTGGAGGCTATCCAGCCCTGCCGACCTACGACCCATCCAAATACCCTCCCATTCAGCCCTCTTTCACCGACTCCACCGTCGATCCCTTCGCCTGGCACCATCACCTGCCAGGCCAATCGTCCCGACTAAGCGAAGTGCACTATCACGACGCGCG
Organism: Penicillium ucsense; assembly: GCA_014839625.1. NCBI lineage: Eukaryota > Fungi > Ascomycota > Eurotiomycetes > Eurotiales > Aspergillaceae > Penicillium > Penicillium ucsense. The sequence goes on along the minus strand of WIWV01000052.1, from coordinate 74,431 downwards.
CCCATCGTCCATGTACTTCCAGCCGCCGCGGGCGCCCAACCTGTCCGCGGCACCCCCATTACCCCAATTCCAACCACCATCCCAACCCCAATCTCGAGCGGTTCGGAATCAGCCGACCGTGGCGTCGAGCCACCATCCCAATATAGGCTCCACGGAGCATCACCGCTCCTCGAGACCGGGTGATGGCAGGGAACGCAGTTTCTCGGAGCCCATGCCCGCGGCTGCTGTTGCCGGGCAGAGCGCCCGGGGCCCGCGACGGCCCAAGCCGGTCTTGTCGAGATTGATTACCAACTTTTGAAAATTCGAGATGAGTCGATCGATCAAGAATAATGTGTCAAACACAGACATGGTGTCTCACAGGCACCGACGCAAGCGTACTACTAGGCAACAGACAAGGTTGACCCTCCAGAAGTGCTGTGGTTCAAACCCCGGTGCAATGGTACCGGGAGGCGGATAATCCCATTATGACTTATCCCTGCCCATTGAAAGTTGGTCCGGCTCCAAGTAGGTTGGACGGGCGCCATATGATGGGGCCCAGCCTTCCAGGGCACTGCTTGGCCGGTCGGCGTCTGTTTTTTTTTCTTTTCTTTTCTTTTCTTTTCTTTTCTTTTTTTTTGCATTTGTCTTTCTTTTACTCCAACATCGGAGTCTGGAACGGAATTCGGACTTTTTCCGTGGACGATTCTTCTTGATTGCTCCCAGAAGCATTGTCGTTTCGATAGATTGTGATTCTCCTTGCCCTTTTCTTATCGTTCACGAGCAACCATGTCACGATTCATGAACTAGCATAGGCGTCTGTTGTGCTCTATGGAGAAAAATAAACATAATCCCAACGATTCTATGACTTGAACGAAGAGATCAAGGGGTTAGGTATACTGATACTGTATAGTGTAATACTGTATAGTAATGTTGTCAGTCTCCCACCAAGAACATAGCCGAGGATGATGGTGCAGGAGGAAGGAACCTAAGTTTCCAAGTCGCTGTCAGCAGCACGGGTTCCGTGCTGCTTACTAGTATGTGAATGGTGAAGAGCTTTTTGACATGCGGTATACTGCTCGAGAAGTGGAATTCACCCGCATCTGTGAGGACTTCAACACTATTACTGCCGCTAGAACACTTGGCATGGACACGCCACTCTACAGTCATCATTTACTGTACCACTGAATCAGTGTTCTGCTGAGCCAGGAAGAACAAACACAAGTACTACATCCGTGGCAGAAGGTTCAAGGTACATATGCTTATTTCTTCCCTACGAGTCCCCGCAAGTATCCGGATTTGGTAATCTTCTCGAGCGGGTGATGCTTCCAGTAAGTTGTAACGATTAACTAATGGGGGCCGATCTTGACGCCGGGCAACTCCAGGCTGCAGGGCTGGAACGCTGTACTTACTGCGATACTAGAGAATGACCTACTAGTTACAACCTAAGTCTACTACCTAGGTAGTTACATGAGGGTTACTTGGTACCTCTCCATGAAGAATGCCCTCCCAACCTCCACTTCTCCTGTAACGCAGTACTGACTACTGACTCTGCTGAGTATGTGTCAGTAATTCAGTATACTGTGAGTATGGACTATGGAGTATGGATTGTACCTACGGAGTCGTATGAGTATGGGCTATGGAGTATGGAGTATGGACTTACCAAATGGGTCCGTGGCGTGCACCATCGACTCCCACTGGGCCAGCCCGCTGCGCGCTAAATCCGCCATCAGGCGTGGACGCTGCTTCGGTCGCGGATCTTCCACTTTCCTCTCTCCCTCTTTCTGTCTCTCTCTCTCTCTCTTGATGGACGATAGATGCTTGCGTGGCCCGTGTTTTTGTTCTCCCCTCCCGTCGATCTTGCACGGGGGGTCCGCTTGATGCTCTCTCTTCCACTCGTTCCATGCGTATCCTGTCTCCCCTCTTTCGGCATCCGATCAGGAAATCCAGGAGCTCGAAGGACCGGAATGCAAACGATCACCCATTCAATTGCACCCATTATGTATTTGTCATGGTTATCCCACCTTTTTCTGGATCGTGATCACGTTGCGGTTATCCCTTTTCCCTATTTTTTCCCCAATGAGTAGTGTTACGTCCCAAGTGTGGCTCCCGAGAACGGTCGAAAAGCACGGGCGCCTCACGTTCCTGAGGTTGTTCTGTTTGACTCCGATAAACTCCGGAGCATGACAGTTAGACCTCTTCCCGCCACGAGGGGTCCACGGGACGATCAACCTTGTTGCACTCGGAACCACAGATCATGCTCATCCACAAATTCCACAACATTCACGACTCGACCTCTGACGGGGACGCGTTCCTGAGGAGAGATTGAAGTCTCGATGCTCGCTCTCAGATACCCTAATGTACAGGCTATTTCCACTCATCCAAACGGACTGGGCTGAAGAACCACGCCCAGCGGGCCAGCCGGCCATCCCATAGTCGAGTGGACAGACGGCCATTCCCTTCCCCCCCCCCCTAAACCCAAAACTCAGAAGAGCTCCAGAACAAGCGCGGCACCGCAAATCTAATCAGGATATACTCCACTCGCGGGCGTAACATCGGCGCCGATGCAGGGATGACGAAGCACTGCGGCAGATGGACACCGGACTTTCACCAGCACTGTCCTACTGCAGCCAGGATGTACTAAGTAGTTGGGGAGTTATAGTCTGTCGACTTGGACAACAGGACAGATAGCACTCCATGTCCGGAGCCATTGACAGGACTCGTGCCTTCCCTCCCCCTCTTCTAATCCCTGTCGCGGCTGCCGGTGGGCTTGTCGTGTTGTCTTTTCTCCTTTTCCTCGTCTACGCCTCTGGACCTGTATTGGAAGCATTCGATGCGCCTCGCCGCGGGGATGATCATCTGGTCATGGGGTGACGTTGCAGTGTCGAAGAGAAGAGTGAGACAACCTCACGGTTCCCTTCAGACGCAAGACATATACGCCCGTGGTCCTCGAATCCCAGTAGGTACCAGGTACAGCCAGGTTGATTTTCCACTACCTGTCATTGCACCATCTTTAGCCCGGGGAGAAGATCGATGGACGTCGGCGGTACTGATTGAGTGCTGCAACTTGCGACAAAGCAAGATTGAGAAAGATACAAGCCCGACAGCATAACAGCCTAACAGCCCGACAGGGATTGGAATCGGCTGCCAAAAGACATCCATGACTCGTCTGCTATCCACTCACACCCCGTCAAGATCAGCCGTTGACTCCATTCAAGATTTCCCGTTCGCGTTGTGCGCAGACACTAATCACGGAACAAGCGCCATGCCAAGACCGATGGTGGACAGCCTGCAGTAGTCACTCAGTGCAACCTATACCGGGATCGTCCTGCCCTCTCTATCAACCGGTCTTCCAGGGTCGGACGCGGCAGACTGCGAAATGAGATCGTTTAGTCTTTTAGTTCTTTTTTTTTCTCCTTGTCCCACTCTCTCCGTTCTAGATGTGGGCAGTGGACTTGTCTCAGATCGTGGTGGGAAATCCAGAGGGAACATTCAGCAAATAGGGATAATCGAAGACGACGGTCAGAGAGGAGAAGCTAATGGTGAGAAGACCGGGTTCATTCTATTGTCTAGAAAGATGGAAGCTTGCCCATACCGTACTTGTCAGTTCTCTTGTCTACCTCACCGTTGGTCCCTTCCCAGTCCAGTTGATCTCCTCCCCACCAGCGCTGCCTCTGTCCATGTTCAGATCCCTGCAGGGGCCAAAGAAGAACTCGTCGCTCCTTCGACTCTGTCCACTCGTGAGTGAGCATCCCTCGTGAGATCCGGCCGGAGTGAATGCACTAGATTGCATGCAATTACCGAGTTCTGCCGTTTCCGTGACTGTGAGCTGCTCGGTTGAAGCGCTGTTGACCTGTGCGGAACACGCATCGTCGTCCCTCCCAGTGGCGTCTCTGCGGACAGCGTTGAAAGGGCCATTCCCGTCCAACGGGCTTCCAACTCGAGTCTAACACTGAATTTGTATGGCCTTCTACTCCAAAAAAAAACCAACAGTAAACAGCAAAGACCGATCTAGAAGATCCTTTCCCTTTCTTGACGAAATTGCTAGACATGTGGCGGGGCCTCATTGTCCTTTCGAATCATTCACGTCAACTACGAGATCGGACGGCCAACCTGCGGTGGGATTGAAGATTGTGGGTGTTGACCCTCTCTGATCGCTTCATATTTATCCTTCGGCCACCTATACATTCTATCGGACGCCAACTCGGGTCCGTCAGAAAACCTATCCACCGCTCTGTCACTGTCGCGCCAGAGTCTGATACTCCGCCTTTTGCGATGAGACTGGTAAAAGAGTTCCACCAGGTCTCCTTGTGAATCACTGTCGCTCGTCTCTGGGCGGACCACCGCCAGGATATTCAGCTCGACGACCCGTGGATCTTCTCTCTGCATCTTGATGATAGACCCTTTGAAAGCCATGGCGAGCCTGATGAAGAAGCTCAGGAGGAAGCGTCGGCTGTCATCCGAGCTCGACGCGCGCTGGGGCGATCCGTCAATCAGCTATCCCAACCAAGGATCCTGGAATCAGTGGGATCAACCTTCAGGGTTCGTTGCAAATGCCTCGATGGGGGCAGCCTCGACCAGTTTTCAGATGCGGGAGCGAAAAGAGTTCATGAGCACGGAGCCTATGTCGACAGGCGACTTTGGACGCTCCAGTGACTCTCACTACTACGGCTCAGATGTACCGGTCGACCAGCTTCATGCCATCTCGGTAATCCCTAAGGGTTATTTCAACGAGAACATACGACATCGGGTCGACCCGAGTCGGCGAGCACCACCCGCACGAGGGCTCGGCATCAACGCCACGATGCGCGACACGAATCATTCTCAACAGGCCTCGGCAGCAGGGGAAGACTCGTGCGAAGAAGGGGACGAAGAGAGCGATGACGACTGCTGTGAAGAGGACCACGAGGACCTTGCACGGGGCCGCTTTGGGCAGCTCAGATATGATATTTCGGTCCGCAACCCTCTAGCGGCCGACCCTCAATCACAATCGTCCCAAGATAATTATGACAGGGCCCATGACTATCACCAGCCTTCCAAATCACCGCCTCTGTCGGTCACTCAACGGATGCGTCGGCTCAGCCAGCAAAGTGCCGCGACAGATCCGATCTCGTCTACCGCCGGGACAGCAAGCTCCCGGCGCACCAGCTATACTGCGGCTTCGTCCGTCTCGGTCCCTACACTTCCTCCGAGTACGCCGCGCTTAGCGATTAAACTTGACCATGCTATGCATGACAAGCGACCGATTCATCGCCCCCGACCCAGAATGGATGAGGCTCAATCCCAGCAGCGGATGGTTCCCTCGTATGACGAGCTTTATGGGTGACTTACCATTGCCGAAGGGAAAGGGATATTTTTACGAACATTGCTTGTCTATGCGTTTTGATGTCGATAAGATTAAGGACCCGCCGTGTTTCTTATTGCTTTGTTCTTGGCGGCCTTGAAATTGCTTTTCGTTTGTGTTTGGGCCAGGGCGAGGGAGGTTGTCTTGTTAGCTTCTTGTTGGAGATTGTGTCGTTTTTTTCTGCAGCACGAGAAATGTCTTTTGGTGTTGGTTTTTTTTTGGTTTTCTCCTGGCGGTCAGTTCAGGTCCTCCGTACTTTAGTTTGTGTCATCTAGTGCCGGTCGCTTCGTCCTTTCTCCCTGCTATACAGCGACTGGAGTACTGTAGATCGGTCAGATGCTTCCTCTGCCGCATAGATCAGAGTCACGTGACCATTCGTTCCATGGACGAGATGGCGGATGGGACTGAATCTGCCGTCCGGTCCCGCCCCGCCGAGCTCCACATCCATCCGTGCCGGCAATTCTCCACCACGTATATCGGCCTGGATCATCGCCCTTGGCACTTACCCATCCATCGACAGCAGAACAGCATCGTCAACTCTGGAAATTTCAACCACAGCTCTCAGCCTTGGTCCTTTCACTCAGTAGATTGCCACAGCCAGTATCTTCGCTTTCACCCTGGGACCGTCCTCCAACCCGGATTTCGACCTGTGCGGGCTATTCTGCCGGATGGCTAATCGGCACCATCTCAAATGAGGGGCAACCCAAGGGTGGCAGACTTTCCAAGAGTCACCTCGACTCCACCCGTCCGGGGGGGCCCGTGCAGCTTATGCACCACGAGTCACAGTCACAAACCTATGGAGCTGCGCCCATCACCAATCGCTCGTGGCTCTGCTCAAATTTCCTCGTCACACCTTCATCACGTTCTGCTGGTTAGGTTCCTCTCTCCGGCCCCTTCAGCACCTTCAGCACTCTTTGCGCACCAAGATCGTCCCCATCATGCACTCCTCACCAACCATGTCTTCTCTCACTGCGCACCAATGCAACTTGCCTCCCGCGGAGGAGCTCTAAGCGCCGAAGCTTAAGACACTAGAGCACTTGACTTGACGAAGCACTCCCGCAACTCTCGTGGAATGCTGCTCGCGGTGTGATTTTCTGCAGGTTCACCTTCGGCTGGATCGAGGACCGCTCCCCCCCCCTCCGGTCAAGGTTTCTCCCCTGTCGCTTTGTCACCCCCCTCCCCGACCCGATTTCACGCTGCGCACATAGCTCCAGAGCTAACGCGGAGTAAGTGCATTGCCACTTGCGCTAGTCATGATCCTGGAACTTGTTGGTTCCATGATACGTGATTTTCCCTCTTTTTCGCTTCAAACGGAAAGTCCAGCGTGATTGCCGCTAGGCGAGAGAAAAGGTAAAAGGCGACCAGATCAATATCGGCAGAGACAGAAGCCTTCAAGCACTTGTTCTTTGTGGCCAAATAAGATACTGGGCGGTCCATCTGATGGTGTGAATCGTGAATCTCGCTCGTCGTCCCTATACTTCTGGACCCGGAAATCGTGTCAACAGTCAACAGTCAACACACAGGAGGATTTACCTCTCAAATAGCGGCCGAGCACCTCCTCCGGGACCTTTGGCAATTTGTCAGTCGGTCGATGGTTGCTGATTACGAGCCGTCGACTGCAATCGGATCTCTTCGTTCGTTTCTTCCTTAGATTTCGACCATCATGTTCGAATCACAACCGGGGCCATCTCGATCGCCCAGGAGGCTTGCCCTCTTCATCTTTGCATTGCTGGCTGGCAGTGGCATTCCGCTTGTCCAAGGTCTCCGGACAACCAGCGGGTCGCCATGTGCAAGCATCTGCCACAAGCAATCTCCCAATACGACAGCATCCCAAATTGCGTGTCTTGATAGCCAGTTCAACAACGGCAAGGGCAAGGACTTTGAAGACTGTATCACCTGCCAGTTGGAAAGCACGTATGTAGATCGGTTGAGTGGGGAGACGGACGTGGACTGGGGACTGTGTAAGTCGAGGATTGCTTCTTGTTCTCCCTTTCTTCGGGAACGCTCCATCCGCTGAACCGATTGCTGATGGTGAATCCAGACAACTTGCGGTATGCGTTCACGTCGTGTGTGTTCGGATACCCAGAAATAGCAGCCAACATCTCAACACCTTGCACGGTCGGATGTGGAGGAATTCAAACCGCCTCCGAGCTCAACCTGTTGGATCCCAGCTCCGACAACTTCCACAATTGGTGTGGTTCGACGGGGTTTGCCGACAATTCCATCAACAGCTGCGAGTTTTGTTATAATCTCACGTATTCTATGGCATACCAACAGGTGTATATGGCCAACTGTGCGTAATCTTTCACCTCTCTCTCTCTCTCTCCATCAGTCCCTCCCGGGGCCATGCTGTGCTGGGACATCCCCAACTGACCATGTGAGAATCGCGTTGAAATCCCAGTCCTCGAATCCATCCGGTATGACTGTCACCTGAGAACGGCCGTCGGGTACGTCTTTGGCATTGAGCCCTCGCGAATCTTCTCCGATGTCCTCCTTCCATCCACACTATCTCTCGCAACGACTTCCCCGTCCAAACCGGGCCCCAACCTCGGCATCGTGATTGCCATTCCCATCGTAGGCTTTCTCATCCTCGTCCTCGGCCTCGTAGGCTGTTGCTACTTCTTCATTCGATGGCGACGCCGAAGACGCGCCGGCCGCGGACGACGCCAGAACCCACCTTTTGAGATGTGGCACGATCCCTCTCAATTCCAGGCCCAACAGGGCCCAGGCGGAGCGGGATACTCGACCCAGATGTACAACACGGGTTATACCGGTCAAGCCCAGAACCCCGAGTATGGACCAGGATTTGGCATCTCGTTCGCCAGTGGCCATGGTCAGGACCATTCGCCTGGCGATCACGCCAAGAATGCATACTCGTACGAGCTTCGAGAGACCTCGCCTTCAGACCATCATCCCACCACGCAAATAGGTGGACATGGTAACGAAGTGGATCGAAAGACGCCGTACACGGATCAGATCACTCAATCCCCTTCGCCCCCTTCGGCGTATGTGTCTCCGCAGGCGGGGGCGGGACACTGGCAGTTTCAGGCTGATCAAAAGCCGCCTCTTTGAGGGTCGAAGGTCGGAAAAAGTTAAAGTCGCAGAATGATGATGATGAGTGCTGCTGCCCTTGAGTCGGTGTGTCAAGTCAATCGACGATAGTATCATGCGTTGATCTTGAGAGTCGATTGACGACTCTTGTCATCAGTGTTGTCATGGAGTAGACCAGAGTCAAATGGCGTGTGTACCACGATGTCTCTTTGAGCCAGATGAAATAGCTCCCGTGCCTGGGACGAGCTTGTATGTTGTGCCGTACACCGCATTCATTGCTCTGCCCGGTGGTGTTTCCCAGTTTGTCCTTTGTCAGTAGTGATACCAAATGCCAGTTTGTTGTTCATCCGAGTCCATCTTCATCTTGCATCGTAAACCGAAGTCTTCCTCCCAAACAGAACCTCAGAAGAAGAACGCCGCATCAAGGGCATTGTAATGATCACTTCTCGTGGACATGTAGAACGTCCCAGCAGAAGGGGATCCAAACCCCAACTTAATCAGAGCAGAATGTCGGCAGATCCGCAAAGCACACGCGCGCAAAAAAACCTGGGAAATATTCTCCGACCCTCTTCGAACACAAGACAGACAGCAGGAACCACAGGACAATCTCTCATTTAATAACCCCATCCTGCCCCCGGGCTCAGCTCTCTCTCCCAAACCGTCAAACCCATTCGTCTCCAACGCCTCTTTTCCCCCATGTCCCCGATGCAAATCTAAGAATATCACAAATATTAATAGCAACCCCAAGAAAAGAAAGAGTATAACCCGCGGGCGGCGCCCGCCAAGCACAGAACTCGAGCTCCCGAAATAGCAACAACCCGCATATTATGGCACCCAAAATAGCTTCCCACTTGCCCGTCAGCTCAGACCTCCAGCCTTTTGGACGCCCGCACCCAGAGTCAGACCGCTTGAGGGGGGGCGGAAGTAAGCTGGGGGAGAGTAAGCTGGTAGAGCCGGGGACTCGATTGGGTGAGAGCGTTCCTAGGTGTAAAGGAGCTGTCAGCTTGTTCTGTCAGCTTGTGAGGGTTTCTGGGGAACGGGGATGGAGTGGATTGGGTTCGGGGGCTCTGGGCTCTAGGCTTCGGTCGCTTTGGATGCCATCAGGAGCCGGGGTCTGAGGGATTCGGGATATTTGACTCGTAGGATGGATGTTTTCCTGCTTCGCCGGGTGGTTATGGCTTGTTTACATTGCGTCGAGTGGATCGATGGATGGAATGGGTTGGGTTTATTTTTGGAGGCGGGATTAGAAGTGCTTCAGCGATGGGACTGGGCAAGTATCTACGATGGCCCGGATGAGGCCGTGGGAGGTCGAGCGGCGTTCACAAATTGTTCGTATAGGGCGCGAGGGGAAATCGTGAATTTTGATCGAACAGTCCAGAGAAGAGAGACTGTTGACCTTGAGGTGGCAGCATGCGTCCACATCGATCTGCTGACTCCAGTACAAAATCCACGAGTTACAGGTAGGCGGTTGATGACTGCTTCATTTTCACTGTGGAAGGCCGGCACAGGAACGGACATGGGGGGAGTCGGGTATAGATACGATGCTATCGTCCTGAGAAATATCCGTTTCTGTAAATTCAGTGATCGACCGTACTCCCTGAAGCATGAGCAATTCAAATCCAGTGGCCTTGCACCCATCACTTTTCGATGGAATCGACCATCTATTGAAGACTCTTGGATCTAACGCTCTCAAAATGCACGGTGCACTTGATTTCAAGCCCTGTCGAGCGAGGGTCCGGTGGATGAAGAGTTTGAATATTCGGATTCCCCGCGAGATCGAGGTTGTAGATGACAACATTGAAGGGGACCCTACTTGAACAATAGCGAATACCCTAGCCCACGGTTGACGCTGCCTCGATCATACAAATTCGCACTGCAGGCGTCTACCGTATCTTGACAGAACACTGCTTCTTAAGCATGAGAGCAACGCTGGGGTACTACTTCCAGAGCCACGGTCATCACCTGGATCACCCGGGGTGGAACCCTATCAATGGGATTCCTGGGAGTTGATGTAGTCTAGTTTTGTAGAGTAGTTAGCTCTGGCCAACTCCATGGAGGCGGTGGAAAGAAAGTGGCAGAAGCGCTAGGCTAAGATGGCTCAAGGATATCTTGACGTATGACTTTCTGGGTGATCTCCTCGTGAAGACAGTTCATCTCGTTTGATGTTCATGACCGGATTGATAGAGGGACGGTTGCTTTCGTGAGGAAACAGTTCCGAGCGTGAGAGACGAGCGTAAGTCTTCAACCATGACTCGAGCGAGGTAATGGATGTATGTTATCTAGCGAGGAGAATGCTCTTTCTGTGCCTTTCACCTATCTGTCGGGCACAACAGGCGCTCGGTATTATTGAACACTTTCCTCGTCTTCAAGACTTCCAGCGGGTGACAAGCCCGAGATACAAAGTGTGCATCTCATAAGTTAGAGTGTCGTTCCCGAACCCCGAAATCATGTAATGATGTGCTGATATGCTGGCTTTATAGTCTCCACAGCGAAATGACATATCCTGAGAAGTTGAAGTGAATGCCTTCAGGCAAGTTAGGATGATGCATACCATGCATACCAATTTTGCTGCAACCGCATGTGGACAGATTCAAAGTTGAAGATTCGTACGAGGTTGGTGGAAGTATATCCCTGGGAGTAGGCCGCTATCGATAACAAAGCACAGCAAACGCGGGACGATCACGAGTTCATCAGCGTTAGCGTACTGGTAGCGCCAGTGCGGGCCCACTCGCTATCTAATCTGTTGCTCCGACCAAAAGAACATCGCCTGCGCTCATCTTCAACTTGTGCTCCCCGACCTCATTGCTCCCTCGCCGACCGCACACCATGGCACCCCTCACTTCAGAAGACTACAAGACTCTTGAGCAGTCGCGCCAACGCCTGGTCCAGTTGACGCGATCTCTCGGATCCCTAGTGTCAAGTTTGGAGCAGGGTGATCCTCTGCCACCATGGTACGCAAACTCTCCCTCGCGACAGACCCCCCTCTGCTGCGCTCTTTACTATGGGAGAAGTCGGTCAATTGACTGAATCCCAGGTCGTCTATCCAAGCCCAAGCGAGCATCATATCCAACAACCTCATTAGCGTGACGGAACATCTCTCCGATCACCGTGATCTGCTCGCCTCCGTTGTCGCATACCCGGGCCCCGAGTACCCAGGTCGCACACAAGAGCCTATGCTCCAACAACTGCTACGAACAAAGCTTGACCCTCGCGTAGAGGACTGGGTGGCTCGAGGTCGAGCCGCAGGCATGGCCGCCCACGCATCTTCTTCCCTCCCCTCTCAATCGACGATACCCAACCCCAGCGATGCAGCTATGACGAATACGAAGCGGCTCAATGATGCCGAATTGACCGAACTATGGCAATGGGCTCCAATCGAGGCGAATCAAGAAGCTCGGAAACGTAACTGGGGAGGAAACTACACCTTGGAAGAGCGCGAGGCCGGCATACAGAATGTAGTGACGGGCCTGCGAAGGCAACTGGAAGACGATGACGGCAGCGATGACGACGAGGAGGGCGAGGAAGATGACGAGGAGGATGAGATGGAGGTCGTGGGGGTGCATCGCAAGCCGAGCGGAGGTGTTGAATTTGACATTGCGCCTCACCACACACGTCCTGTCCAACCCGTGGTTCCGCTGGACAAGATTCTTCGCTACATGACCACGGGACATATGCCGTGATGTGCTGAACGAGTTCCCCGTTCTCCACGGATCTCGCGCAACAAGCGTGCTCAGCAGCCGGACCTCTTCTTTACCTCTACGTGGACTGGTGGGTGCCACTTATTCCCGTCTGGGTACAGATTCCTCAAAAAGCATTCATTGAGAGTGTTCTATAACGAATTTTTTACGAGAAGATCAAGACTTATGATCAATTCTAGACAAATAGTATTTGTCCGACTCTTAACCCCGACGGCGGGTTGTAGGGGTCTTTGAGCCAGGCCGGGGCGAAGCACCAGAGCTTTGTGCGAAGCTTGGAGCCGGAACAGGCTTTTCCGCAATCTTTGCAGAAGAAGCCGTCTTTTGCTTGGGCGCAGGGCTGTTCCAGTAGTAAACCATTTGCGCAGCCAAGATCAGGTTGAGCGAAAAGCCCGCAATGAATCCGTACAAGATGAGCTTGTCCTCAACTTCCTGAAGTGTGGTAAAGATGCGCGAGAGAGAGCCGAAAAGGTAGTTGAAGACCTGCATGCGAGGAGCCGAAATTCATGATTAGCACAGCATTTTAAGCAAGCATTGTCGAGCGCCAATTCAAAAAAGACCTACCGCGAAAGCACTCAACTGCCCGGTGCCACCCTCCTTCCAGATCGCATAGATCTGCGGAAGCTTGCTCGCGACACCGAGCGCGCCAGCACCAGTTTGAAGATACGCCATAGTCTGGCCATCAATGAGGTTTTGGTCGAAGAGCAGCGCGTACACGGCGGCCGCGACAATCGCGACAAATGTGGCAGCTGCAGCCGACCGGCCAGCAAAGGTCAGGACGAGAACGCCAATCGCAACATCTTGGATCGCAATGAGAGCGGTTTCGCCAAATGTGCTGAAGGGGAAACCATTCCGGACGCTGTAGGACAAGGTGATGAGAAGACTGGCAGTCTCGAGGGCGTAGGATGCGAAGGAAACACCGGCAGAAGAGCGAGAATTGATGAGCTTCAGAATCTGCGGGACTTTGACCACAGCGCTGGCGCCCACGATGGCGATGCCTAAAGCCTTGGAGATGGCGAGTGAAGTGCAGGCGGAATCCTCGACCAGGTTGAGGTCGAGTACGAGAGCTTTGTGACAAGGGGCTGAGATCAACGAGATGATCGCATCGTGGACAGGTTGAGGAAGTGCTTCGACGATGGGCTTGAGGACCGGCTGAAGCGGTGTCACTACACTCTTTTGGAGAACATCCATTTTGTTGGGGATCAAGTGCGCGCGACTTCTCAAAACTGGGAGATAGTGGGAAAAAGGACAACTTTGGAAATGACAGCCCCAAAAAAGTTTACCACTTCTGCCCGTCTTTGACATTCCGCAAGCTAAAAAGGCGGCAACATGGTCTGTGCGCCATCGGGGAAGTGGTTCGTTCTTCCACTTTTCTTCCTCGCCTTCTCGCGAGCACCGACTCTCTCCGCACCATCTCCGATCGCGCCATGCTCCCGCTACGATCGGCGAGGTGGAGGCTAGGGCCTTCATCGCAGGAGGCACTTTCGTGTGCGCGATGTCTAGGTCAATCTCGGTCTCACCTGCCGTCCACCACTCGGAACTTTTGGTCTTCGTCCCACAGGCGCATGGGTGTCGCGGCCAACCAGGGCAACTCCGTCTTCAACAAGACCTACTACTTCTCGGCCAATCGTCTATATGATGCGACAGGACTGAAGGGTGGCTTTATATCTTCCTTCATCTCTACAACCTCTGAGCCATCATCATCATCCCCCCGAAATCCGAACATCCCCTCCGATGTGCCGAATGAGATCGTCAACACGTCCCAGTCGGAGTCCTCGAACTCCACAGTCGCAGAAGACATTCACAACGAATTGCCACACAGGAGGAGGAAGCGTCTCAAGACATTGGCAGCACAGGAAACTCAAGCTGCTGAGCCGGTCATACCTCTCGATGCTTCGGCGCAACTGTCCAAGCTCTCCTCCTCTCTTCCTCAAACCTCCATTCGCCGCAAACTCGCCGCTTATCTCGCCCTCACGAAGCCCCGACTCTCCTTTCTCATCGTCTTGACAACGACCTCTGCATATGGCATGTACCCTATCTCCTCTCTCCTTGCGCTTGACCCATCAATTGCTCCCCTTCCGACTCTCTCAACATCGACCCTTACTTTCATATACCTGACGGTCGGCACCTTCTTGTCATGTTGCAGCGCCAACACGATAAACATGATGCTTGAGCCTAAATACGATGCGTTGATGTCGCGCACGCGCAATCGTCCTTTGGTACGAGGGCTGGTATCACGTCGCGGGGCTCTGCTCTTCGCCCTCGGCACCGCAGTGGCTGGCCTCGGGTTGCTCTACCTTGGAACGAACCCTACCGTGACGGCACTGTCGGCTGCAAACATCGTATTATACGGATTCGTCTATACTCCGCTCAAGCGGATCAGTGTGATTAACACATGGATTGGTGCAATTGTCGGCGGTATTCCGCCTTTGATGGGATGGGTTGCAGCTGCGGGTCAGACGGCAACTACCGGGCATGATACATGGCGCGATATGCTCCTCAGTGAGGACAGCATCGGTGGCTGGCTGCTTGCTGGGATCTTGTTTGCTTGGCAGTTCCCTCACTTCAACGCCTTGTCGCATTTGATCCGTGATGAGTACAAGGCCGCCGGATACCGAATGCTGTGCTGGGTCAACCCCGCGAGGAACGCTCGGGTAGCCTTGCGGTACTCTGTCCTGATGTTTCCCATCTCCATTGGCCTTTGGTGGGTTGGCGTTGTTGGACAAGGTTTCCTCGTAGGGAGCACGGTCGCCAATGGCTGGCTTGTTCGTGAGGCCTATCGTTTCTGGCAACATCAAGGTGCGCAGGGCTCCGCACGGGGACTGTTCTGGGCTAGTATTTGGCAACTCCCCATTCTTTTGGTCGGCGGTCTCGTCACAAAGAAGGGCCTCTGGGATGGCCTATGGCGCAAGATCTTCGGACAGCCCGAGGAGGATGACGACGAGTATCTATACTACGATGACGAAGAGGAAGCTGAACTTCTTCGAAAAGAGGCGGCTACAGCCTCATCCAAGCAGAATGGTCTTTTGACAACCACATAAAAAGGAGGCCCGACATGATGGACAATGTGGGCGGCTCCCTTCAAGTCGATTTTGGCGTTTTGGGTTACATATAAATGTCCTTTTCTATCTTTTGTTTTTGACCTCAATCTTTCGATCGATTTTGGAATAGCACCTTGAGCGGCTTCGATCGTCTTGTTTCTTGATCATTTGTACAACACTACTCATTTCATCACGGATCTATTTCTTTGAAATTTATTAGAGCCGTGTTCTTCATGCAAGTTTATTCTTAGATTTTGTCTAACTAACACATATCATGCTTTCCTTTTTCAATGACACCGTTCCTAGGAGTTGGCCGCCTCGGCCCTTCCACTTTAAAAGGAGAGCCCTTTCATCTGTCTTTACGGCAGCCCTCCCGCGTCCCATCAAGACTGTTTTGGAGAAAACACCCGACCAAGCGAAGCGATTGTACAGAATCATTGAGGAGCAAGGTTGATGTTGACGGGCATATCTTCCATATCTTACACGACTATTGAATACATTGAGATTGTTCGCTTTTTCCTTTTGACTTATCGTGGCTTTCTCAGCTGCAGATGATATGTCTCCAGCGAAGCTTCAGTCATAAGACTGGGCGCACCAACCATAGCATCATCGCCACCCTTGCCCGTCTTGGGGAAAGCGATAACATCGCGTACAGACTCCTTACCAAGCATCACCGCAACAAGACGGTCAAAACCCAGCGCAAGACCGGCATGCGGGGGACATCCAGCGCGGAGCGCATCCAAAAGATGAGAGAAATCCTGCAGTCTTTCAGCGGGCATCTTGAGGATATCACGGAAGATAAACTCCTGCACGGCAGCGTCATGGATACGTCGACTGCCACCGCCGAGCTCAACGCCGTTGACGACGAGATCGTAATGATCGGCTACTGCTTTGGTGGGGTCGGTGAGAAGGAGCTCCACGTCGGCCGCGGTCTTGGGTGCTGTGAATGGGTGATGGGTGGAAGAGAAGCCCGCGGCACCGCCTTGGCCGGGCTCGGACTCGGACGATGGGGAGAACAATGGGAAGTCAACCACCCACATGAAGTCGAAGCCTGTGGGTGCGTCTTGAAATCCGGTTGATACTGCGTGGGCGTGCAAGGCGCGACGAAGATCGCCTAAGGGCGTGGAACCCCCTGCAAGTGGCTCACGAGGGCGAGCCTGGAGAATGATCAGGTCACCGTGGTCTGGCTCGAGGAGCTCTTCGACCTTTTCGGCAGCTTCAAAGCCAAATGGTTGTAATCCACAAAGTGGCTGCTTGCCATTGTACACGAAGACGCCGGGTCCTCCGTGAGGATTGTTGTTGAAGGCGGCTCCAGCCGGTGAGTCCAAAAAGTCTGTGATGAATTTTTGAGTCTCAGCTGGATCGTTGTTGACATTTTCCAGTTTGAAGGCCTCCACAATGGGGTTTGTCAGGGGCGAGATTTTCATGACTAGATCAACCGGCAACAAGTAGTCTAGTCGCGTGATTTCCATGCCGTATCTCGTGTCTGGTTTGTCGGAGCCATACTTTGACATGGCCTCCTGATAAGAGACTCTCCGGAAAGGACCTTCTGGAGCAGCGTCGCTCATCAACGTTGACCAGAGTCGACGGATGACTCCCTCGACAGTGCGCATCACATCATCGCCCGTCGCAAAAGACATCTCCAGATCCAGCTGGGTGAACTCCGGCTGTCGATCTGCCCGAAGATCCTCGTCTCGAAAACAACGTGCGAATTGATAGTAGCGTGGAAGGCCGCTAGCCATGAGAATCTGCTTGTATTGCTGTGGACTCTGAGGCAAAGCATACGCCAGACCGGGTCGCCTCGTCGGTACCAAAAACTCGCGAGCACCCTCAGGTGTAGACTTGAACAGAAGGGGTGTCTCGATCTCTATAAAGGAGGGCTGATTGTTTTCCTCGAGCTCCTTCTTGCAGACATTGCGCACTTCCGCCCGGAACCGCAGTGCTTCACGTAGGTCGGCATCGGACCGGAGTTGAAGATATCTTTGCTCGGGCGCAAAGACCGTTTCGGGGGTCATAATGATTTCTTTGGGAAAATCATTGAGCACGTGAATATCCTCAAGAGCAAGCTCCCAAGAGTCCTCGGCCGTGGTTCCATTATCGGAACCTTTTTTCTTTTTCTGCTGGACTGTGCCGCGCACAGCGACAGGACTGTTGGCATTGATGGTCTTGAGCTTTTCGAATGCATCATTCTTGGCAAATCCGACTACTTGCAGGCTGTGTTTCATCGTCGGATCGGTGAGACGCACAAATGAGAGCTTCTTCGACAGATCCGCGCGCTGACCCAGATATCCATGGAGAACGACTTCAGTATTAGGCTCGGCCTGCGAGAAGAAAGTTTCAAAGTCGTATGTGGCAGGCGGGAATTCCACTAGAACACCCCGAAAGTTATCATGAGTATGCTATCATTCAGTAGGGAGGCTCATGCAATTGCGACGATCAAACTTACCCGCTTTCTTGTATGCCTCCAAGAAGCTAGGAAGCTTCACCGAAGCATCTTGCTCAAGGCAGCGCCCGGTATAGGTGAAGTGCCTTTTCGTGAGCCCTTGAGCTCCCCATTGTCCTGAGACAATTCTTCTCGAGCTAGCAAGGCTCTGACGAAGGCTCAAAGATGACCTCGTGCCAACCGAATGAATCATGATGTCTACAATGTCCATCACCGCTCGCGCACCTCTCCGAGAAAGCAGCGGGCCTCCGCTCCCCCCCCCCCAAAAACGGACTAGCGCAGCCCTTTTATTAGTGCGCGTCCAGCCCGCGATTTTTTTTCTCTTCTTCATCCTTCCAAGTTTTATACTGGTGAGTCCTACCTTTTGCGCTTCTCGTCAAACTGCCCCTGCAGTTCGCACACACCCGGGAAACTCTTTTGCTAATTGCTTCTCTCTCTAGAATGATGAAAGCCTAGTGTGTTTATTGTGATCAATCTCTCCTCTCTGAGACTTGTGGCTCTCTTTTCTTTTCGGAGAGGAGCCCAAGGGCTGCTTGACTCGGGACGGAGGGAGAATGAACGATGCGTTCGGCACACCAACCTTGTTTAATTTACGGACGCGATGAAGGCATCTCTGATCCAATTCAAAACTTGAAGGTGTATACCCGCTGGCTGGGCCGCGGACCATGCATACTCGACTGTATGAGAGGACTACACGAAAAGAGGTCATGGAAAGACTTGTCGAAGACGGTGTGCTATTGGGCAACTGCCACTTTGACCTATCTTCATGACATGTGTCCTCTTTCGCTTTTTGTCTTTGTCGATTTTCAGATACTTTAGCGGGTTTAGCAGAATAGATACCCAATTTCACGGAATTTCTCTCCGAAGAACCTACTAGTACTTTCAGAATCCCTAAACAAGTTTCATAACAAACCTCAACATGAAATTGAACGTAATTCTCTGCTGTGGTGCTGCAACTATATACTTTTCCGTCTTCGCGTCGTATCGCTTTTGTAACAAAAAAAGAAAGAAAGGGGAAGACGAACACAAATTTGGTGGATACATTCATAGTTAAGAACAAGAAGTAGGGACAGCCCATCACTCCCCACCAAAGATCATCTTCTCTACAACCGCCTTCTCTCCGCTGTTATCCACCAGATTCTTGAAGACGCCATTCTCAATCTCCATCAGGTCATTGGGAGACCCAAACTCAACCGCCTTGCCAGCATCCATGACCAAAATGCGATCAAAGTCGGCAATGGTGCTGAGACGATGAGCAATGACCAGTAGTGTAGTTGCATTGCGGCCGAACTCTGCACGGATAGACTGCTGGATGAGCGCGTCCGTCTCCATGTCCACGGCGGAGGTGGCCTCGTCGAGGACCATGATCTTGGGCCTAGCGACAATGGCACGCGCGAGGCAGAGAAGTTGGCGCTGACCCTGTGAGAGGTTGAGACCGCCTTCGGAGATGGGGGCGGACAGGGAGGTGAAGATGTTTGAGTTGGTTTGACGAGCAGTGGCTGTATCGGGTGTGGTTGAGCCTGTCCCGCTTTGGAAGGGCGTGGCCGTTTGAGAGGTCAGAGTGTTGTCGTCATCGTCATTCGGAGCAGAGATCAGATGAACTCGGGCCAATGCATCCTTGAGCTCGGAGTCACTGTACTCATCGAAGGGATCAAGATTGGTCCGCACGGTTCCCGAGAACAGCACGGGATCTTGGGGGATAATGGCCAAGCGACTTCGGAGGTCGTGAAGGGTAATCTTGGAGACATCGAGACCGTCGATGAGGATCTCACCCTCACGAGCTTCAAGGAATCGAAAGAGCGCAAGAGTCAGAGAAGATTTGCCAGCTCCGGTACGGCCCACCACGCCAACACGTTGGTTCTTCTCGACCGTGAAAGAAAGCCCCTTCAGGACCGGCGGCAGATCAGGTGCGTACCCGACAACAAGATCGTTGACTTCGAGTCGACCTTCTGTGGGCCATGCGGCGGGTGCGTCGACGCCACCCTGATTTTCTAGCTCGATGTTCGAATACTCAATGACTCGCTCTGTGGCGTTCATGTTGAGCTCGATGTTCGCGTACTGTCGCAGGACGAATGCAATGGCAGTGTTGCATTGGAGTGCAAAGCTCAGCGCGAATCCGGCAAGCGAGGCGGAAATTCCAGGTAGAGACACCACGAGTGCAGCCGTGATTGTCGAGAAGACTGCACCGACAATATTCATACGAATACCCAACCAACGATTAAAAAGCCACATTGTCCACCAGGCCTGGGCATGCGCATTGATCTTGTCGTAAATGATGTCAATAAAGGTTTCGCTCTTGGTGAACGCTCTGATGGTGATCAGACCAGCCAAGCTAGATCCGAAATGTTCGAATACGGGACTCTTCGCAGTGCTTTCAAGACGCTTCAGTTCTCGCGCGCCTGCGAGGTAGGTCATAGAGAATCGCATGCAGATGGCGAAAAGAATCGCGGCGAGAATGAGAACCATGGGGGAGACCAGCACACCAGCAAGCACAATTCCGCACACTTCGAGACTCTGACCCGCGAAGAAGGCAAACTCGTAACCGATACGGGAGTCGATCATGTGGAAGTCGGACGTGAATCTGTTCAGAATTCGCCCAAGAGGCATAGTATCTAGCCATCGGAGCGGCGCGCGGAGAACAGCGTAGGTGAGGCCATTGAACAAGTGTCTTGAGGCGTGAACGCTGTTGCGGAGCATAAAATAGTATCGAGCGGTGCCGAAAACACACGCGAGCACGGAGATGAGAGCGTAGATGCCCAGGTACCATTGTAAGCTACGGTTGTCATCGTCGGTGGCAGTGATTGAATTGGGGGACATGGTATACTGCAGCAATGCAGTATATTGTTCCGGACGAACTTGCGTGTTGGACGATTCACCCGTCCAAATATTGATCCACCAAGACTAGAAAATGATGTCAGACAAGAATGATCAATTTCAGAGAAAGTAGGGTAAGGTGAAGAGAACTCACGCGTCCAATGGTGAGGGCCCAATAGATCAGATACACACATAATGTGATGATCCAGATCGTAGTTTGACCACCCGTCTTGAAATACCTCATGTAAACTGACAGTCGAACCGAGCCAACTTCTCGCTGTTCGTCTTCGATGAACTTCTTAGGGGGCGGTGCCTTCGCTGCAGGATCAATCTGGGGCTTGTTTGGTGGAGACGATGTGCTCGAGACGACTTTTTGAAGAGTTACTTGTTCCAAATCCTGGACGACAATCTCTTCATTGGATGGATTTTCATCTTGCTTGGTCGCTTCACGTTCCGTTTCCAACAATTCGTCAAGGTGGCCTTCCTTGCGTAGCTGGTCAATGGTGCCAGCGTACTTGACGCGGCCATTCTCTAGCAACGCTGAGTAATCGGTCTTAGGGAGGCAAAGTGCAACGTGGTGAGTGACCAAGACACGGGTCCGGCCTTGACCAAGTTCGCCCGTCAAGGCGTGCTCGAAGACGTGGCGACCGGTGTGCGCATCGAGAGCACTGAAGATATCATCCATCACCAGTATACCTGCCCGCGAGTACAGGGCACGAGCAAACGACACTCTCCATCGCTGGCCACCACTCAGATTGACACCATTTGCGCCAATGTCAGTGAGCTCGCCGTCAGGCATCATCTCCAAATCCTTTGTTAGGGCGCATGCGAAGAGTGTCTTTTTATACCGCTCCTCGTTGAGAGGCAGACCAAACAAGATGTTATCCTTGATGGTAGCATTCTCAATCCAAGGTATTTGCGCAACGTACGCAATAGCCGAGTCAATGATCCAGTCCGCACTCGTGGCGTGATGATCAAAGCGTTCTTTGACTGGGGGTGGGACAGGAACTTTGATA
The DNA here is from genome assembly GCA_014839625.1 of Penicillium ucsense. Lineage (NCBI taxonomy): Eukaryota > Fungi > Ascomycota > Eurotiomycetes > Eurotiales > Aspergillaceae > Penicillium > Penicillium ucsense. Next base: position 53,051 of record WIWV01000052.1, on the reverse strand, counting down.
GTACCCTGGATCACATCGCATTCCCCCAAGATTGACGAGAGCAACAGACTCTTTCCGGATCCCGTGCGCCCAGAGACCACACTGAGACCCTTGGTTGGGAAGTTAATAGTTAAATCTCGTAAAAGGAAACGGTCCTCATCCTCCTCAGTCTCATTATCTGCCTTCTCTGCTGGCCAGCCGACAGTCGCATCCTCAAACGCAATGTGGTCCGAAGGAACCGTATTGACAATCTTTTCTGCCGAGTTCATGTGATCGTCAATACGATCGGCACTGACCTTGGCCTCCAGGCCATTGGAGATGATCTCCGGCAAGATAGCCAGCGACATTTCAAGGGAACCAAAGATGGCCATGGCAGTGAACGCAACCGAGGCGGTCAAGCCGCCGTGCATCAAGGCGTAGGCTGCCAGAGAAACAGCTGACAATCCCACTGGACCAAGAATCCAGATGGCAAACAGAACGACGTCGTAAAGAAATGAGATCCACAGCGCTTTGAGTTCAGCCTCTCGTGCTTGGGTGATCTTCTTCTGCCACTGATCCTCCAGCGCAGAGAACTTGATTTGCCGAATTCCCTGCAAGACTTCTGTGACAATAGCCATTTTTCCATCACGGAGTTTCATCAAAATGTCTTGGGACGCAGTGAACTTCTTCGCCGCGTAGATGTTGAGCGGAGTGATCAGCAAGGACACGGCAATGCCCGCAAAGGCACTGCGCCAGCCCAGAATGTTCACCAGGAAAGAGCATCCGATGATGATTTTCAAAGTGGCGAGTGGGATCAGGTAGGCATACGACGTGAAATCGGAGATACGTCTCGCGTCCACGGCGGCGAGGTTGATGATGCTCTGTCGACTCTTCTTCATTGAAGCCTCGTCATCCTCCTCTTCCTCCTCCTGTGGCCCCTGGTTTTCTTCATCGGAGCTTCCCTTCTTCGCTACCTCTGAATCGTCCTTACCCTTGGCTTTCTTTGCGGTCTTGGTATCCTTGCGACGCATTGATTTCGCGAAGACAACAGCCGAGAGCTCCGCGTAAATGGGCACGAAGAGCTTCGAGCAGACGCACCAGAACAACCAAGCTTCCAAGGTCGAGTGAAGCAGCATCAAGCTACCCAAAGCAACGACCCAGAGAGATGTTTGAAACGGGTCGAAAAGCTCAGTTCCACGAGTCTCCAGGGAGGCCAGGATTCTGAACAGAGCCATCTGAGGCCCAAAGTTCAGAATGCTGATCACGATGGTGAGAAAGAGCTGGAGAGCCAGAGAGTCCCAGTGCGCAACGACAATGGCTGTGCCAATGCTGCGATTGCCTCGAGCTTTCTCAAAGTGATCTCGAAGAGATGCTGCGCGCTTGGCTGCGCGCAGCTTTGGCAAGTCTTTGAGTTCCATTTTCCGGTGCTTCGTAGCATAATCTAACACAGCGCCCGCCCACGAAAACGTGAAACGACCGAAAGCAGACACGGTGAGCTCTCTGTCCACAGCCTGACCATCATAGTAGACATTGGGTCGGCGTGGCAGGAGCAGGGTAAACAACCCACGCAGTGCTGCACTGGCGAGGAGAATTGAGACCAGAATAATCCACGGTTTGGCGTCCAGTAGAGAACGCTGCGTGACCCAAACGAGTCGCAGATGAATCGCGGTGACAGTAAAGGCAGCCAAACTGCCACCAAATGCATACTGGCCGAGCTGGAAGCGACGAGTCGGACGAGGCTCGATGAAAAAAGCAATCACTTGAACAGCCAAAAGTGTCTAGAGTGATATAGTAAGAGCAGTGAGAAACGAATGCTTCCAAAGACACCAGCCTCCAAACATAGCCGCTTAGGAGCCACGACGAAGGCTCAGTAGACTGAAAACATACCCAAATTCCAAATTCCAACCATGTCAACTCCAGAGAGCCCCATTCATGTCTCAGCGTGGTCAGCACGGCTAGCGCAAGGGCCACTCCAAAGCCGATGACCGAGAAAATCGCAATGACCCAACGATGCCACCAATCTGAAAAGGCCTTGAGTGATTCCTCAGTCGCTTCACCATCTTCGTCGCGATAGGCAGATTTGGCGAGATCTGCTTCCTCAAATGACGCTGACTTGCGCACCAGACGGCCCACGATACAGTTAATAGCTGGTATACTGTCGAGAGCGGTAATGGACAAGCCCACCGCCCCTGCGACGAGGGACGCAACTTGCACGTTGAGCGACATGCCTCGCGTCCACCACGTACTATATGGGGAGTCCAGGGATAGGGTCAAGAGAAACGAAGGAATGGAGCAGTGAGAGAACGAGAAAAAAAGCGGCTTAAGACCAATATCTGCTGACTAGGCAGACCGATTAGGTACTTGCTACCTCTGCCTAGTGAATTCGTAGTCAGTACGCGCATTCATCTTATCGCCATATCATTTGGGTCAGCCGCGGTCGAGTCCCAAATTGCGGCGACATTGAACCGAGCTTTCCTCCATTCGGTATCCGCGATCATTTGGAGTTTGGAGTCCGGCGCAAGTGAGTGGGGGCGCTGGATGACATTTACTGCTTAGTGCCAAAGCCAAGGTGACATCCAGACGCCGGGCGGGGAAAACCCTTCACCCCCTTTAGTAATCCTGTGTAGGGTGCAAAATCCTGCAGACTGGCTGCATCCTGCGGGTTGTCGCTGATCGGATATGATCATCGTGCACTGGGGGAAAAAGTCGTGAACCAGGGAGAGTCTTCGATCTGCCCCTCTGTCCGTGTCAGACAGACCATCTGACTTGACGTTCAACGTATGCGGGTCTATGCAACGGGAGACGTTGAATCATCGTTCATCGGTATGACTCGGTCTGGAGTTATATCTGTCCAATGTTTACCCTGATAGCAGAGACCTTTTTGTCTTTTGTAGCTCCGCTCAGTTGCTTCTGTCAAGTCGGTCGGGTTGTGCATCTCTTGCATAGTTGCATCCTCATTGTGCATAGTGCATACAAATCTGCGATTTGGGAAACTCCTCGCTTGGCGGCGGTGCAGTGCGCACTGTGCAGCGTAGTTCCAGCAATTCTCCCGCAAAGGAACGGTGTGCTAATCCCAGAAAGCATGAAAATGGAGCCATTGGCGGATAAGAAAGATGACTGAAGGTGAGTCACGATCCACCAGAGTGATGCCGCATGGCGTAAGTTCGTCTGAGACCCTCAGTCGGAGTTCCGATGGGCCTCACGCGCTATCGGCGGGCACCAGTTCTGGACACAGTCGAGCCATGCCCCTGTCGGAGAAGTGGGCGTGAGTGGAGTCAAATGGCGGATGGACGTGCTCTGGTGGCGTACGCCCATGCCTCCAGATGGCGAGAGGTCCAGACAGACCGAAGTCAAAGATTCGAAAGGAAAGATGTAAACCAGAAGCCTTGCTTGTGGGAGAGTAGAGCTCGAGTGGGCGTTGGGCGGGTAATTGTATCTGCTCGGCCAGCACGAGGCATTTGGCAGGGATGATCAATCATCGATGTCGACTTCTATGCGAGGAGGTCTGCAAAAGATGATAATGAAGCGCATGCCCACCGCATGGTCGGTCATCATCAATTTCAGTGGAGTTCAACCGCCCAATTTAGCACGAGCCAAGTGTCTGGGCCATGAGATCGGAAAAGGCAAGACCCTCAAACTCCGTGAGTTTGCTTCAAGCTCAGGAAACGTCTTGTCACTAGCCCATCATGTAAACAGCCCATGACCTATGATGAGCCATGGATGCCAAGCCAATGGACCAGCTTTCGCTGATTGTTTCAGGATGGATGCCCAGAATCCAGATTGGCGCCAAGGTCACAGAAATTGAATCACCGTTGAGAGAAGGTTGCATGGACAGAAGTGAGAAGGGTATTAGGAGAGAGAGGTGATATGGACGGAAGAGGAAGCAGTCCCGTGCTGATTTGGTACATCGATTTTTAGTAACTTACCATGACCTTCAAAGTACAAGTGCTGCGGAGACGCGAATGTGCTCCTATCTCTTGAGTTGATATGAATACCTGTTCTACTTGTCCGAGAAGAACCTCACCGGACATGGCCAATCGAGGGGGTAAATTAGAAAAAACAAATCACCATGAATAGAGTATCTCGATCTTTGGATAATGGAGAATCGAGTAAAGATTCCTTTGGTGCTTCAATCTACAATATGCTGGGCATCACTCATCATGCGTCTTCAGTCTCTCTGTTAATTGAACTTCTGGATTGTTTTGGATTTGACAAAGTTGAAATGTTCCAGAACGATTGGAAGAGGTGTTATCCTCAAACTCATCCTACTATATCTATAGTTATCCATCTACCTAATCATTTAATTGCCTCTCTATCTCAACATGGGTTGTCTAGGTAGGGTACGAGCCCATGGAACATGCATTTCAGGCGCCCCCACCCCTTCCGTCAGACGACGTCGATGAGTAATTCACGGTAGAAACTACAAGTAGACAGAACTTTGAAACTGTACGCGAAAAATGCATATGACAAGACCCCCTGTTCATCTTCTATTGAATTCTTCAACCATTCATATCTTATCTACATGATCAAAACTCAGTATAGATCCTATCGCAGGACAGGCCTCCATCCCTTCCGAGCGATGAATCCTTGCACACCCTCATCTTCGAGAACATCCTGTCCCAAACGTCCTGTGACAACACTGCTTTCAACCTGAGGACCATGCACGCGAAAGGGCTCAAACCCTCGCTTCTTGGTCGATGAATCACGTCCATATTGAGAGCGAACCCAGAGTCTTTTCGATCGCCCATCGCCAAGGTCAATCTTCTGAGGCTCAAATCCTGAACCTGCCCGGTCCATGCTGAGGTACCATGTTCGCTGGTGTATTGATCCAATGGTATTAAATGATCCAGGATAGGCGTTGTTTTTTCGTATTTGATAGTCGATCTCATCCTGAGGAAAATGACTGGGATCATCTGTCCTCTTCTTCGAGCCGGGTGTGGTTGCCTGTCCCTCTGTCGTCATGGCTTTCTCCTTTCTTGAGGAGGGTGATATCGGCTGTTGCGATTCTGAATCAGAGTCCGAGGTTGATACCGGTGGTGGCGGCGATTGAGGATTCGCAGCCAGCCGTCTTCTGCGTTTAGGCCCCTTTCTGACCGGACGGTAGAAGTCGGTGGATTTATCCATCCGTAAAAGCACAGTGTACCCCTTAGGCAAGCGGGTTCCGTGGAGACGAATACGTATTTTGCGCTTGAGAATTGGAAACTCCATGTAAGTGTCTGAGCATCTTTGTCTTCGAAATTCTAATTTTTCATACTCCCCAGTCTTCCGGATACATGGAGAGTTTTCGAGTGACTCACGCTATGAAAGGCTTGTTTTAGCTTGGCGCTATCCGAAATAGATGTTGCCTGGACATCACCATCCCCACATAGAGACGGGGACCTATCGGACCCTGACTCATCAGTCTGGGGACCTGTCGTATTTCCCGAATTCTCATAAGGGAGAATTTCATATTCACCCGTGTCCCAGATGATGAGGCTCCCGGTCTTGGCGGATGCGGTTTCGATAAGATGATTCTAGGTATCCTCGCATTAGTATCCGCAATGAGCCTCATCTAAGCTTCGACACGACAGCACACATGCGTCACAAACTTAGGACTATGGATGTAGCCTCCAGCTTACCCATAAACAATGAACGCGCGTCTCAGTAGCATTGCGATTCAGCCTCTCGCTGTTCGGATCACCCGGTAATCCGTACATAATGGACCATGACACGGAACTCGTCTCGGAGAACTGAAGACGAAGATCATAGTGTGGTCCAGCGATGGGATGATCATGCTGATGGATCACAAAATGCCTGCCTGTCGGGTGACAATTGCGTCGGTAGAGATCAACGTAATCCTCGATAGGCAACCGCGGGACTGGATGCGAGAGATTGAGCGGTCGACAATGATTGCGCAATTTGTCCGCAAGTATTTCGAGGTGGTTCTTGACTTGACAATCGCCTGCTTCGATCGCAGCCACATTAGGATTACCATCTGTCAAGGCTGCTTTTTTTCGCGGTGGAGGGGATATTGAGCCTCGGAGACTGGCGATGAGTGATCGTACGTTTCTTCGACGGATGTTTGTGGATTTAACTGAAACCTCGACGTCGCTGTCGCTGCTTACAGGACGCTTCATTGTAGTCATGATGTGTCTGAGGTTCCAGGGGAACAAGTTCATGAAATCGATGGCACCAGGATTCTAGATAAGTCTGTCTGACTGGTTTAAGTTAAGACCCTGGACCCTGGCTCTGTGGAATAGATGGAACTGGCCGAGCTCCCACAGAGATCTCTTTTCCAATGAACTGCATACCCGGACTTACTCCTGGACTCTATACGAGACCATTTTTCGAATGGTGTATCAAATTAAGGTAAAAGTTCAGCCTGTGGCTATCGAATCATGAGGTATCAATACAAAGAAAGCAGGTCATTGCGCCAAAGAAAAATTAAGCATGAGAGTTAAGTTGATGAAGAAAGGACACAATGACGTCATTCTCCTCCGCTTCCCACGACTCCAGCCGGATGCTTTGCTTCGGTGGTAGATCCTACAGCTGCGCTCGAGCGGCAGGATTGACACGAACACTTTCAGGATTGTGAAAAACATCATGTGGGTCGATATCGCCCTTAATCTTTTGAAGCTTCGGCAAGTTGTCACCCCAGTATGCTTGTTGACTGTTTTCAAGCAATGGGTCAACATATCCAGGATAAGCCCCGTACGAGGCACTAGGACGAGTTGCAGCAATAACTTGGTTGATGCCGCCCAGGAAATCTTTTGTTGTCGAGGAAACTGGCCCAATCAAACTGACAGCGTAGGACTGCATCCACATGATCGTATCACGATGGGCATATGCAGTGGCATTGTTGGGCACATCGTTCGTCGCACCTGCCTCCAAGTCGAAGATGACAAACCAAGCCGGAGTGCCTTTGGTCGCCGAGTCCAGATACGTGAATAGAGATTCCACACCTTCGGCGGAAATAGCGTCTGTGAAAGACATGGACTTGGCGTAGAATGAACATGGTGTGCCTCCAGCAACCTGTTGAATGAGATCCTCGGCCCGGCTCACAAGCATGCCCAGCCAGTCTGTCAGTACAATCAAGTTTCCTTTGTCTGCGCCTGGAAACTTCAACTTCTTCTCCAGGCGTTTCCATTCTTCGGGAGACCCGAAGTAGGTTCCCGAGATGAGAACGCCATGCTCAAACACAACAAGCTCACTAGACACCCGACGCGTAAGATTCTGTGTATAAATGAATCGCTGCCAGTCGGCGAAAAGTCGCGCTCGCTCAGCTGTCGTGCCAATGTTTAGCGAGTAAGAGTACTGCACAGCTTGTGTCGGGGCCGGATGAGTGATGAGCTTGAACTTCGTAACAATCCCAAAGCTGGCTGCAGCTCCTTTGATGGCGAAGAGCACGTCTGGATTCTCAGTCGCCGATGCTGTAATGATCTTTCCATCCGCAAGCACAACCTCTGCCTCTTGGACATGATCGAGAGCCATACCCCACTGGCGCGACATTGAGCCCAGACCGCCAATGGTAGCATGGCCTCCAAGCCCAACGTTTAAGCAAGCGCCGTGTGCCACAGCTCGGTGACCAGCATTGTAAAGCCGCGAGTGAAGATCTCCAAGGAGAGTGCCGGAACCCACGGTGGCCACATGGGTGACCGGATCAATGGAGAACTCCTGGAAAGACTTCAAGTCAACTACAACCGCACCATCTTGCCCACCGAGACCTGCATGATCAAAGTCAATGAATGGAAGCAACAGAGTATACTCAGATGCAGTGACCTACCATAGTTGCCGTAGCTGTGACCACCACTGCGTGATTGCACCTTGAGCGAGTGACGCGCCGCGCATTGCACAATTTTGGCAATCTGCTCCGAGTTTTCAGGAAACGTCACTGCAAGTGGTTTCACTGGAGCGTCTAGATTGTACAGAGAAGGCGCCCGAAGATGGAATAGAGCATCGTTCTGAAATGTGACCAAGCTCGCTCGGTGATCAACTGCCGCGAGGAGGCAATCATGGCCAGGAAGGCTTTGAGAGTTGCCCATTCCGCCTCTTGTCGAGATGATCAAGTTGAAAAATGTCACTGATTTCTGTCTCAGCCTTGATGACTACTCACAAGACTATTTGTCGACGAAACGGGTGTGATCTGCAAAAGTCAGGTAGCTTGCGCGTGGAGAGATGTGAGATCAGGTACGCAGGTCAGAGTTGACTGGACCAAAGAGGGAACTCAGTAAGCAAGGGGGCCCTCCTCATGCGGAGCCCTCGATTGCTCCTGCCGCAGAATCAAAAGTGCAACCAAATCAACCCAAAATGACCAACTTGAAGTGACGAGAACTTCATGACGAAGCGACGTGAAGTTGTGAGCACCGCCAAGAGATCTGTTGTCGATGTCATGATCATTGTACTGTTCATTGACCAATCGGTACTGATGTGGATGCGGATCCTCTACGTATGGACTATGCAGTATGGGCTGTGTTAGTTAGAGTGTCAAAATGTCCGGTATGGCACTGAGCAGTGAGGGTACAGGTCAAACGATATTATACAGATCACCAAACATCATTTCCTCCTGTTGGGTATCGCTCGATCTGAAATGAGGTTTGCCACCATCAGAAAGGCCCTCCACAGTACCCAAGTCAGGTACCTTTTTCATGGAGTGCCACTGCCGCTGCGCGGCTATGCGGTTATATGCACGAGTCACATGGGATCACGCGTCTGTCGAGGCTCTTGTCCATAGGATTATTATGAATGTCCTGTTCAGCTTATCAGATCGTCAAACCCCGAATCGCCAAATCACCACATTCGGACCAGAACGGCGAACCCAGCGATGGCCCGAAAGCTGGTAGAACTGGTTCCCAGGAAGGTTCTCAAATTAAAGTCCTGCGCTGCATGGCCCACTCTCCACTTCCCCGGGGACTTCTGGAAGGGATGGCCTGGGTTCTTTCGGGGACCACCCACCTGGTCCCCGGATGAGGAAACCTTCAGGATGGACTGCCGGGATGCACGGATCTGTCCGAAAGCGACAGTTCTGGTTGCAAAAGGATACCAGACACCAAGGGAATGTATGGACGTCTCCGATTGTTCCTTTCATCGCTTGTTCATGACTTGGGAAGGAGCAACGGGGACCAGATGGGTGGGTTCAAACTCCGATAGACTCTGTTGATCGCCCTGGGTCCGGGTCGGTGTCTTCGTGGATTCGCCTTGGTCAATCGGTGTTTGACTGAAGTTTCTTCTTTAAGAAAGCTCGACGACAAGTGTCCCGTATCTCGTTCTATAGAAGACATTTGATTGCACTTCCCGGACGGGCCGTCACGACACTGCGAGGAACGTCTACCCTTTCTCGTTATGTTTACACCGATACATACCTCGTTAGGGGCCTTGCTGCTCTTCCAGGGCTCCTCCGGTCTCCTCGTCCACAACGGAGCTGTATTCGGGATTTCGTCTCTACTCTCTGGATCCGTTGTGAATCCAAGCCAGGAAAATGCCCCGATCATTGCGGGCTTGATATCCAGTGTGATACCAATCTCCCTTTTAGCACCTTCATTGATTCCGGAATACCCTGCTGCGCCATCGGGCCTAGCCTCTGCCGCGGCAACGCTAGGTGTAGGGCTCCTGCTGGGCTGGGGAACAAAGGTATGAAATGCAATTTTTCCACTATTTTACCCAGATCTGCCTGTCGTGTTAGGAAGCCGCAGCTAACCTCATGTTTTCTCGTCCAGAATGGCTGCGGCTGTACCTCTGGCCACATGCTTTGCGGATTATCACGTCTATCACCGCGATCTTTCATCTCGACGGCACTGTTCTTCACAACCGCACTGATCACGGCCAGCGTCGTGGGAGGCGGCTCCCGGATTCCGGCGTGTGGCGATCTTCCCTGCTACACCGCAGTCTACCCATCATCAGCTGAGACGGCCTTTATGGCGGGATCACTGATTCTTTCCACGATTCTCAACTTCATCGTCGTTCCCAAGACACTCCAACGGAAAGAAGAACATCGAACTTTGTTCGCGTACCTTGCAGGGCTCGAGTTCGGACTGGGCCTGTGGATTTCGGGAATGGCGGATTCCGCCAAGGTGTTGCGTTTCTTCGCCATCGCCACCGATGTGTCTCGCTGGGATCCCTCCTTGGCACTGATCATTTTGTTTGGTATTGGTCCATCGCTTGTCACATTCTTGGCAAAGCAGCCCGGTCAGAAGTCGGACAAGGATCATGAACCAAGCCAGCCTACTCTGGCCGAGAAATGGCGACTTCCCACCAAGACGATGGCTGATATCGACTGGCGATTCGTGGCCGGCTCCATTGCGTTCGGTGTCGCGTGGGGCTTGCAGGGAGTGTGCCCTGGTCCAGCGCTGTTGCGTTCGTTAGTGCAGCCCACATGGGGCTTGTTGACCATGGCCGGGTACGCCCTTGGCAATCTATTCTGACATGAATAGAATAGATCCAATAGGGGATAGACAAAGCCGAGAGAAATGGAAAAGATGAGAGGGACATGAAATAAAATTGTAAGTTTACCATATGAATGTACATAGATGGAGAAGCGGCCAGTCGGTCGCGTTGCTGTATTCTCGTTATCTCTTTACACACTAGATAGAGTAGACCAGATCAGACCAAAGTGAACAGACTGTGCGACAGCAACCAACACGTGCCCCAAGGTAATGGATGATCTTACAACTCAGTCTTCCTCTCGTCGTCCACGGTCTGCGTATCTTCCCCACGTTCAATCTCTTCCATTTGGCGCGGGGCCTCGCTATGTTCGAGGAAATTTTCCAGATCCATCCACTCTGCGGCAAACGCGGTCATCAGGACGCTCCAATCCTCGACGGTATCCATATCCAAATGCTCAGCATCATCCAAGGCAGTATGCCACACCTCAGGGAAGCCCCGGAAATGCGCGTAATCGATCAAGTGCAGGATCTCGACCCCACGAGCGAGAAATGGCAGGTGATCGTCCTGAATACCGCCCAATGCTACGACCTGATGAGCATTCTTGTCTGCATCGACGAACCATGGTGTCTTGTTCGATTTCATGAGATCGAGAGACCGGAGACGCTTCTCTAGAGTGCCAAGGTTCTGATACGCCCAGTGTGTGGTAGGATAGTAGGACTGGATAGTAGGCTTCTTTGCGCCAAGCAAATCAAGAAGCACGAAGAGGGAAATGGCCGACAGTGGACTCTTGAATGCCGACATGGCCGGATTCACCTGCTTATCCCAATGCTCTGCTAGCGAACGAGCTCCATAGAGGGAGTCGGTAGCTGACCACTCTAGGAAGGCCTCTTCGCCATCCAAGAAAAGCACCTGTACTCCCTGATGCTCGTCGGAGAGATCCATGCCTTGCTCCTGCATTGCGGCCCACTTTCTCTCCAGCGCAGAGTCGATACTGCGCACGGCGTGCATAATCATAGCACAAGGCGCTGCGCTGTCGATCGCGCCGATGAAGCCCTTGGGGTCTATCTTGCTATCATAGTGGGCAACTAGTGTCAAGCGCCCAACGTCCCCCTTGGGAACTCCCGGGGGATCTCGGTATGCGATGAAGTTGACAAAGGGCACTTCTTTCCCATGAGAGATGGGAGTCTTTGAAGTGGAGTTCTGAAATTCAATCTCCCATTTGGGCAACGAAGTTCGAAAGAAGTTCGTGAGATGCTCGAGTACCGCCGTGTGACCTGGGGTTCCAGGAACACGAGTTCGAAGAATTGGCGACAGAAGCGAGCCAGTGTGAATATCAAAGTCTTCACCTGGTCGGGGCAGACTTTTTAACTTTTCATCTGATATCTTCTGATATGCTTCTCCAGGGTGTAAGAGTAGAAGCAAACCGAGGCATAAATAGAACAAGTGGCCACATAGGGCGCGGAGCTCGAATCGAGCCGTCAACATGGCGTTCAAAAGCGAAGGGCTAGCGGATCATGACTCGGCAAACCACATGAATGGACCGATGCGTGACCCAGGCCAGCTAGGCTCGCTGAATGCCCCTATACACAAAGATATTGATCGAATGCTGATCTAGAAGCAGCGTTTGAATGCTGATCGCAGACAAAGAGGCCCAAGGCGGTCACAGCCGGCGATTTGGCGCGCAGCTTTCGGCCCAGTGCCTGGAATCTCCGAGCTCGACATTAGCCGGCAACCATGCAGATCCTCATTCATCCACGATTACGAACGACCCTCCCAAGAGCCCTTCGAAGGGATCTCCAAGCCCGAGTATGGGCGCGACATAAGTCACAGGCTCCTCGGCCCTCCAGACGTCATGAAGCCGTGGCTCCTGCGCCCAAAGACCTTACGGCAGCAACAACTTCGCGCACATCGTCACCCGCGGGCGCAGCCGCAGCCGCTAAACTGAGCGTGCGACGAGGTACATGATATGACACCGCAAGCTGATACGGGAATCTTGAACTCATCCAAGCAACAGGACCCCCTGAGCGCATCTTGGTGTATTATGGAGGAACTGGTCGGTCCATGTTTCTGGGCATACTGCGGGTTACAACAATTCTTCTCTTCGGCGGAGCCTGCTTGATCGTCGCACCGTCTTGTTATGACGATGAGAATGCGTGGTACATCACACCATTAGGTATGGTGCTCTTACTCCTTTTGGTCTTTCTTTCAAGCATACAAGCTACCAGTTGAATTGACCCATCTCTCAACTGAGTAGTTGTCGCCGGTGGCGCATTGCCCATGCTCTTCGTCGCCTACACCTCGGCGCCCTACGTCAGCTTCATTCACCTGGCACTTCCTGCGTTCGCACGAAAGTCGCGTGAAACGGCTTTGCACTTTGCGAAAGATCTCCCACCGACAACCTCTCTGATTTTGACAACAACGAGGTTCAACGCCATTCCTCGTCAGACCGTTGTGCGTCTAGGAGATTTGATACCGGATAAGAGTGCCTTGCGGCCCGTCACATTTCGTACATTGAATCCTGCGCCACGGCCCTGGTGGATGGGCAAGCCAGTCACGCAATTCTTCGCCGCCGACAAGAGTCAGCCGGGCAGGCAATCCACCGCATTCTACCCGGAATTGTGGCCTGGCATTTACAAGCAAATTCAAAGTCAAGCCAGTAGACCTAGCCGGTGAGGCGCGGATTGAAGGTCATTAGGGCTTTGGCGTGTATCTATCCTACCATGTACCATATCTGGCTTCCGCGTATCCAACGCATGTTCTCACCGGACACACAATTGTACAAGGCGGCCGAAATACATCAGATTCCAAGAGGCGACATCAATATCTTCGAGCGATCCGGCATTTGATCACAGTCATTACACTCTTTCAATGTTACTTTCGTATCCAAACTTACACGGGACGGGAGAGGGCTAGCAAAGCTTTTTTTGTCGATGCTGCTAAGACTGCGCAGCATTTCATAGGGGCGCGACAGAGACTACTCATGCTCAATCAGAACCTGAAAAGAGAAGCAAATAACCGGCCAACACGAGTTGAAGAATCGAAGTTTGATCAAGTTCCCATTCAGCCCAGAGACAGTCTCGATGGCCTTGTCAGACGTGTTTGTCTCATACCTCACATTCACCGGGCAGCTTCAAGCTTCTCGATATAATCCTCCATCGTGATATTGAGCTCCCCGTCGCTCTCTTCGTCGTCCGCAACCTCGATTTTTGCTTTAGAATCCGGCTCAGAATCTTTTCCCTTGCGACGACGACCACCCCCATTTCTTTTAGGAGTCCGAGCAGGAGTCGGTGGACAAGAAGTAGGCGGCATGGAGGAATCATTCTCCTCGTTGTCACCGCTGCCCTCCACATCACAGTTGAAGCTTAACAGCTTTTTGAAAGCTCGCCTGTACATCACAGGAGCCGAGCTAACGCTGACGTTGCTGACGGCGGCGAGCTTCTTATAATCGATCTAGAAGAGAAGTTGTTTAAGAGTTTGCTTTGTCTTGTTTCGAGGTCCGCGCATCATCTCCAGCACTCGGCGATGGTAGGACAGTGTAGCAGCTAAGTGCTCCAGGTATTCTCACCTTGCTTTCAGACTCCACGCACATGTACGCAAGCAGCATCATGCGGACTTCAGCTTGAGTCAACCCAAAGGTCCGCTCAGCAACTGGCTTCTTGGAGACTTTTGGTGATGACATTGTTGATTTCCCTCGGTCTCGGTCGAGTCAGGATACTAATGATGCCTCGATAGGATAGCGCTAATCTGGACGGCGGTGGACACTGAGCTAACCACGATAATCATCAAAGAGAGATTAGAGTCCAAAGATTCTTTCTTCTGTCTTGCTGAGAAAGACACGGTAACTCGAGTCAAGAATCAAGAATCAGTGTTTGATAGTGATGAGTATGAAGGAAGCACGGAGATTCTGTTCTAACGCAAAGTCATGTAAAAAGGGATATTTCCAGCGGAAATTATCAGCATAAAGTAGCAAACGCCAGTGAGCCTACTGACCTGTACCAGTCGCGAACAATATCAGCAGTTGACAAACCAAACCTAGTGAGCTTGCTATTCTGGTGGAGTAATGAGTGTAAGTGAAGTCGCGCCCCGACTGAAGCTGCAAGCAGAGCCGTGCCCAATACTTCGCATGAGTTGATGGCAGAGTATACCCTACGGCCCGGAATGATGAGTGAAACTAACTCAGCTATTCGGTCCTGCCAGCCTGTTTGCGAAGACTGCATACCTGCGCTCTCGTAGCCATATTGGGGTCATGGCGGAACGAAACATGCCTACAACATTGTTTGATACAACACAGAAAAAAGCTTCTCACAACGTACGGTATTCAATTTGCTAAGGAGTATGCTTCTCAGAAGACTCAAGGAATCTGCTCGTAATTTAACACTATGGAAATGGAAGATCAACTCGCAACATGGGGCGACTAGCTTCGCGCTTTCCCTTCAAGTCATCCCTCCAAACTCTCAAGCCCTGCAACACGGAGCCGATCGTAAGCATCCTCCATGTTAAAATCAGGAAGTTTTGGAACGCGAGGACTCTCAGAGCCCTCCACTTCAGCAGTCTTGGTCAGTTCAGAAGTCTGGACCTTACCACGGCCACGAGGGCGACCAGCACCACGGCCACAGCCACGGCCTCGGCCTCGTCCCCGAATTCGAACAGGGCCCGGAGACGACGGAGACGAAGGAGCAGGAGGCGAGCTGGTGATTTCAAATGGGTTGAACTCGGTATCGGCGCCTTGCTCGGGCTCCTGGTTGAGCTTGATCAGCTTTTGGAGAGCCTTGTTGTACCCGCGGTGAGCTGAAGCGCTGATCACGTTTGAGCCACTGGCTGCGTTGAAGCGAAGTGCCAGCTTGTCGAAATCGATCTAGAAGGTATCAGCTTTGCGGTCTACGAAAGCCGAGTACTAATGAATATACGCCGAAGCCTCTCGATGTTGAAAGAGAGGGCAGTGTGACAGACGAGGAAACATATCGTACCTTTCCAGAGTCTTTGTTCATGCAGACGTTGGCGAGAAGTAGCAAACGAATCTCGCTTGGTGTCAGGCCCAGCATGCCATCGGTGGAGCGAGTACCAGACGAGGCTGCGGTGACTGAGGTGGCAGACGGCATCTTGTGATGGGCTGAACAGCTGACCTTAATGTGAAGGGAGTTGCTCTCGAGTAGGCAGTGCGATGGCTGTAATGGTCGTTGATTCAGAATGAGGATTGTGGGAATCCTTGTTTGGGAAAGATTTGTTGGAGTTGTCGAAACGGTCGAACGAGTGTGTGGTAAATACTGGGACGAATTTCGTTAGGAAAGCCCCGTGGCGGAAGTTTCCTGAAGACCAGTTGTTTGCAGAGGGTGATGGTGAGAGATCATGTGGCCTGGTTTTGGGACTGCTAGCAGGGTGTCTCAGAGCCTAAAGGCAACGTCCCCCATGGGCGTGAAACTCGATGCTACACGGTGAACGATGATCGGAAATGGAGCCGAATGACGGGAGAGGTATGGATGTTCACATAAAAAAGATCCAGAATAGAGTTGAACCATTAACCGCTCACTCTCAACGCAATTGTAAGAGACTTCATGAGCTAAAGATACATATGATAAACCGAGAACAGTATGTGATCAGACAAGATTCCACAAAGCACATACACATGACTTACAAAGCCTCGATAGCTTTTCGCAGAACTTCCAACCCAAGATCAGAGACACCCTCCTCCTCGCCCTCGCCATCCGCACTCGACTCGCGCAACGCCCACGCAATATCGCTCCACCAGCCCAGCCCAATCAGACCACCACCCTTGCGACGTTCAAGACTCTCCTTAAGTCGACTGGTATGCTCCCATTGTTTGGCCGCAACCTCGGCACGTTCGATGACCTTGTTTGAGATACCACACATGGCTGCACAATGCATACCAAAGCTGCCCTCTGCCACGCCACTCTCGAGTTTGTAAAGGAAGGTGACGCGGCGCTCAACGTCGTCCACGTGGATAGCCATGCGCTTCGGAGAGATTTCCGGGTGATTCTCGAACTCTGCCGCTAATGAGTGATAGTGCGTGGCGAAGAATCCCATTGCACCGATGTGTGTGGCAACATGGTGTAGCACGGCTTGCGCGACTGCGACACCATCATAGGAGCTGGTACCGCGGCCGAGCTCGTCCAGAATGACCAAAGACCGCGGCGAAGCCTCAGACAGAATCTTCTTGGTCTCCGACAACTCAACGAAGAAGGTCGATTGAGCAGCAAAAATATTGTCATTTGCGCCGAGGCGAGACATGATACGATCAACAGGAGTCAAACGAGCAGATTTGCAGGGCAGGTAACATCCGATTTGAGCCATGATGACAGCCACACAGGTCTATTCTTGAGTCAGTGACATGACGGGGCAGACGAGAGGGGTTGGAACTCACCATTCGCAGAAGAGTCGACTTTCCAGCGGCGTTGGCACCAGTGAGTAGATCAATGTTTGCGTGTTTACCACCAAGTTGAACATCGTTGGGGATAAAATCTTCAACGGAGGAGAGGAGACACGGGTGCCGTAACTCGTCGAATTCAAGAACACTGCGCTCATCATCCACGAAGACTGGACGACAGCTTGGTTGTCCAAGAGAAGCGGAGGCCTTGGCCAGACTGATCAAACAATCCAACTGCGCAACAATACGTACAGCAGCAAGCCAAGTCCCATAGTGTTCATCAAATCGAGCGTGGAATCGACCAGCGACTTCCTTCACGATCTGACTATGGGTTTCTTGCGCTTCTTGTAATTTTCTGATCAGACTGCGCAGCTCAGGGAAGTAGTACCGCTTCACTTGTTTTGTAGCTGACATCTGATCCCAGTTCTTTGGGATGTTCTTGACCTTGATTGGAACTTCGAGTTGATAGATCTCCTTTCCATTGTCACGGTAGCAAATGGCAGTAGACCCCAAATCACGACGCGCCTTTTTCAATAGATTATCAAGGTCTTTGTGGAGCTGTTCAATGGTGTCCTGCGAGTTGTCAAAGTCGGCCTCGACGCCTGTCTCTGGAACCAGAATGCCGTTCTCCTTTGCCTTGGGTCGGTCGAAAGCGGTTTTCCAGTACGATAGTAAGGCTGTCAAGTCTGGCATTGCTTCGATGAGTTGACCGATGATACCGTCGCCAGCGCCACTATCTTTAAGTAGGCCCATGGTATACTCTATCTGCTCGAATCCCTCAAGAACACGAACAAAGTCTTGAGCTTTGCAGACACCAGCATGAACTCGAGAGATCAGTCGCTCGAGATCTGGCATTTTCGTCAATTGTGAGGAGAATTGATCACGAATGCTCGGATCGGCATTGAAAGCGTCGACGGCATCCAACCGTGCGTTGATTCGCTTTGCATCCATCAACGGATGGCAGACCCATTGTTTGAACGTACGCTTTCCGAATGGAGTGATACAGCGATTCAACAGCTGGAACAGAGTACCCTCTTGGCCACCATCAAAGGAGTTGGCGAAGATTTCCATGTTGATCAACGTCTGGCCGTCCAAGACCAGGCTGGACGCCTTCTTAATGGGATCATACCATGTGAAGTTGCCAATCGTGATGAGGTCCCGGTCAATCTTGAGCACTCGAAGATACTGCGTGAGAGCGCCAAATGCAGACATCAGCAGCTCCTTTTCTCTGGCATCGCGCAGAACATCAGGCCAGGCTGTGACATTGTCATCATCTCGAGAAACGAAATATTCACAAGCATCAAGTTCCTTCAAGGTGATATCGGCTTCCCAGAACTCCCTGCCCGGCTTCAGATAGTTCCAAATAGTTGTCGGTCCAGTGTTGTTCTTAAGAATACGCATCGCCTTCTGCGACACACAGCCCTTCTCAAGAAGCATTTCTTGAGGTCTTGTCTGCGCGACGAATGTCTCAAACTTGGTCATGTCCACATCGTCGACAAACTCAGAGATGAAGAACTGGCCCGTCGCGGTATCCACGAATGCAAGGCCAAACGCAGGGCGATCATCGATGATAGCCTCCTTGATGGCTACACAATATGTAGACATGTCGTCCTGGAGCATTGACCCCTCCACGAGCGTGCCTCTGGTCAAGACGCAGGCTAGCTCTCGTTTGATGATCTTGTCTTCCTTGCCAGGCTTTTTTCCATCTCTCTCACGCATTTCCTTTCCGAGCGCCGACTCAGATTGATCAACCCTGGCAATCTTGAATCCCTTGGCAACAAATTGGTTCGCCCAGTGAGACAAACTCATCTCGGGTACACCGACCATTCGCATGTTGACGCGATCGGTGAGTTTGAGATCGAACAGCTGATGGCCAATGGTTGCGTCATTTTCGTAAAGTTCGTAGAACTTGCCCTTCTTGAAGAAAACAACTGTATCCCAAAACTTCTGCTTTATCTCCCAGTACTGCTTCTCGAAAGGCGAGAACTTGGACCAAGCTAGTGGAGGAACATAGATTGTACGAGGATCGAAGTCAGGATGTCCTGGAGGGTTTCCATCGATGTCCTTGGGATTTGCAAGCCAAGGGTATCGTTCCTCGGGCTCTCTGGTGTACGCTTTCTCCTTCTTGGCACTCGACGTTGATTTAGGGGTTTGTTGCACGGCACGCTCTTTCCGAGGCTCAACAGTTTCAGGGTCAAACTTCCACTGCAGGGCGGTACCGGCCGAGCCTTCGGGGAGATCGAGGTCAAGGTCATCATCCGCTGGCGGAGGGGGTGAAGAAGGCGCACGATTGACGTCTTTCCGCGAGGAAGTTGTGGCGGGCCTACTGTGTTTCTTTGGTGCGGCTGCTTCTTCGTCGGAATCGTCAGCGACGATAAAATCGTCCATTTCTGGAATAAGTCAGCGAGCAGGTCACAGAAGATGGGACTAGCGAACATACCATCATCTGAGTATCCAATGGCCTCAGCTCCCTCAAATTCGTCGTCGCTCTCCTCGACTGTCTTCCTCCGCTTCGCGGCGCGTCCGTTTGTGCTCGCCTTCCGACTTGGCTGGAAAATGACATCGTCGTCGTCTTCGCCTTCTGAATCTGACTCCTTGTAGCTGACTTGTTTTTTCTTGGCCTGTTTACAAAGCAGAAATGTGAGTTTTGTGAGTCATTCCCACGATGTACGTCTGGATACATACCCGTCGCGACGGAGTCATTGTGTTCTCTGGGATTTCGTCGGGTGTGGGCTGAACGAGAGAATTGAGGATGTCAGCAGAAAAATCATCGTAGCCTTAGGGGAAACAATCACACATACTTTCGTCTTGTCCTCAACTTCCACCCCATCTTCCTCGGGGACAGGCACATCGCTACTGGGCACCGGGGTGAGGTCCCCTGCGAAGCTTGAGAAACTCCTCTTTGGTGTCGGCTTCACAGTACTTCCTCTACGCTGCTCACCAGCACGTTGAGCCGGAGAAGACTCCGGCTCGCGAGGCTTCTTGCTTGCCGGAGTCGCTGGCGAGGACTTTTGGAAGAACCCGAGAATAGACTTCTGGTTCTTCATGTTTTGTGTGCTCGAGGTTGTCCGCTTCAATGCCGCTGGAGGTGGGGTGGCGGACGGCGATGTCGCAGACTCCTTTGCCATGTTTGGCAACTCAATTGAGACTGTTTCTGGTATTGAATCGAACAATCAACCACGTCAGGCTATCCTGAAGAACATGACAAGTCCAATGTGGACACCAGCAATCCGGATGACAAGGGAGAGTGGATGAGAAATGAGACATTGGACGATAACCGCCGATAAGGCGCGGATCGCGTCGACGCGTTGAGTGGTTCTGCTCCGCTTCTTGGCATTCGCGCGTGATGTACCGAAAGTCTTCAATGAGCTTGAGATTTGTAGAGCAAAGGAGAACATATTCAATCGTTGACAACATTTCCGGAGTCCTGGATAATTTGGAGAATTTTTCTTGCAATTTCTGAAAACTGTCTTGTCCTGCACTTGTTATGCGAAGTATTCTTTTCGACTGCCGTATTTTTAGTTTGATTTCGGTAACTAGCATACCTAGGCATACCAGGTAACTATAGAACATGGGGTTCTGGTATACACGGAGTAAAGGCCTACACCTTGTACACTATCATCGGCATGCACAAGGAACAGCCCAGAAGCCTACTGGTCGAAATGAATGAAGAAAATATTGATTTCAATGATGATGAAAAGAAATTGAAGTCACTAGCTATCTCATGAAGGACTGCATTGTCGACGAACAATCACGCCCAGAATGCCTTGAAGTTATTATTGAACTCCTTCTGCAGCAACTTGAAAGCCTTCAAAACCGCCAAGATACGATGATCATCGTTTCGCGCGGAGGGGGATGGTGTGAATTTGCCACTAGACTCGGCAGACTGTTTGCTCTCATGCTGAGCTGCTTTCTTCTTCTTCTTCTTCTGCTTTGCCTGTGGTTGCGGCTCTTCGGCCTCACTTGGCGTATCACTCAAATCATCATCCCAGTTATCGGCCACGGCGTTCGACTTGACTTTTCCGCGAGTGACAGTCGCAGAAGTAACTGAGATTGCTTTGGGTGGCTGCTTTTTTGCCGGGCGTTCAGGAAGAGTGATCTTTTCGTTAATCTCGATATCAGCGTCGTCTAAGTGAAGGTCGTGGGATTCGCCTTCACCCATAAGATCCAGCATTTCAATTTCTGTGCCCGGTGTGAGCTTCAAGAAGTTTTCCAGACTGGTCACTATTGTTGCAAGAACAAGAGAGAAGTCATTGAGCAAGAACCACATGTCGCCTCTGCGGATGCCGTTCTCTCGTTGCAATGCCGACACGTTGCCATGCTTGAAGAAGTCGTAGAGATAGGCATTCAGCGGCGCTTCTCCTTCCGGGGAGACGTCAACATATGGCACAACGGCTTCTTCGAGCCAGACTCCGCTCCGGACAGTTTGGCAAAGGTCTGAAATGCTTTTCACTTGGTCACTGTTCCCCGACAACGCGTAGAAAGGAGACGTTATCAAGATCTTCTTCGCGGAGGTGGCGAGAACTGGAATTAGATCGGACGAGGATTTCTCACCACCGCATGAGATTTTAGAGAATGGAAGAGTTCGGTCAGGCTCAAGGACATGCTGCTCGATGAAAGTCGACACATAAGCCGTGTATACCTTCAAAGTTGCCTTGTCATGTTTCTTAAGAATCTTTGCTGCTTTGGATGGCATTGGAGGCAACAAAACAACCGAGGTTGATTTTCTAGTTTTGTCTTTGATGTTCTCGAGGTTTGCTTGACGGATTGGTAGACGGCCGAAAAGGTGAGATAGCACAAGCATCAATTCGCGGAGTGTCGCCTTTCTCTGACGACCAAGCTGCGTGCAGAGCTCATGGAAGAATCCAGCGTTAAGCAACGCGTGGAAGGCGAAACTGGACTTTTCAGTGTAGTACAAGTGACTGATGGATGCAGCATAATTCAGCGGAGCCCCGTTTCGAGCCAGCAGATGGTTACGTCGAAGGTACTCGATCGAGAACCGCAAATGGTGAAGCACAGCATCCTTCATTTCCTGCCCACCGAGGTAGATTCTGGGGCAGGATAGAATGGAATTGATCGCCTTGACAGCATATGGTGCATTTTTGGACTCGTGCAAGAGAATACAAAGTCGAAGCACCAGGCTCGTGGTGATTGGGAAATGGCCACTCAATCGCGGGAGCTGGGAGCTCATGAGACGTTGAACCTTCGTTTCAGGGATATTCTGGAAGACCACATTTCCGAGAACATCGAATCCACGACGTCCAGCTCGACCAGCGGCTTGACGATAGTTCAATGCAGTGAGGAAAACTGAGTCTCCAGAGAATACCACAGTTTTGCAAGGCATGTTGATACCCAATGCCAATGTACCTGTGGCTATGACCACGCGCAAGTATCCTTTGCGGAAGAGCATCTCACAGACCTGGCGATACTTCCGATTCATTCCTGCGTGATGAACGCCGATTCCACGTCGTAATGCCTTGATGAGCCAATCTGGCACATCCCGGCGACGAAGCTGTTCGGCATATTCCGCAAATTCTGAAGCCAGCAGAGTCTTGGTATTAGCCACGTGAAAGCCATCGACTGGGGCATTGGGATCGAACGAGTTGAGTGGGTTGGCTTCGTTCAAGGCAGCCTCTTGTTCGCGCTCCGCACGCGACAGTTCTTCACTCTCCTGGCTCTTCTTCGAGGGTTTGGGCGGCCGCTTCTTGGCTAGTTTTGCCTGGGCTTCTTTCATTTCGTTCCACTTTCCGAGCTTGTTCTTCCAAGTCGAGCTGGTCTGCTTCCACTTCTCCTCAGCCGTCTCAAACTCATGAAGCAACTTTCTGCAAATTCCTTCACACCTGCTGCGGTCGTAGTTGAAGAACAGGGCAGGTAGTGCCTGCTGGTCGTGGAGTGCGCAGACAAGGGGAAGTGTCGTCTCCAATATGTCGTTTCGAGTAATTGGCGTCACCGAAGTCGATTCATTTGGAACTTTCATGGACGTAAATTCGTTCGATTCGGGCTTTTGAGCCGGTGTTTCAGACAGCTCTTCCAACACCTTTTCAAGAGGGGATGCCTTATTTGCCATCCAGATTCTCAATGTGTCCTTGAGAACAGATTGCCACTCCGCAACGTCCGCTTTTCGAACCACGTGGGGAAGGCGTGCGTTTGGATCCATAGATGAATCCAAGATAAACCCAGGACACTCATGCTTTTTCATAGCTTTCCAAAGTGTAAGGCAGTCTCTCGGTTCGAGGCTCAAATCCTCTGGTATGCCTCTTGAACGGTCAAACAGACTAGAAACGGGATGCACAAATCTCATGCCCGGTGTTTCATCAAGTCCTAGAGGGGAAATTCTTTTCGGCTCTGAGAACCCGCCGAAGGCAAAATTGTCCGGAGGATCGTGAACAAATTTTCGCAAGTCTGAGTATCGCTGCTTGTGTTCGATCATCTTCAACTCGGTTCCGGTGGCCTTTTGGGTCATTGCGAGCCACTCACAAAATTCCTGAGGATTTCCCACAGTGGCCGAAAGAGCAATGATGGGACAAGGCGCCATCAGGAGGAGCTGCTCCCACACAACGCCGTCATCTGCTTGACCAATGCAATGCACTTCGTCGAATATGATTCTTTTGACCCTTGATGACCACGAGTTTGCATTCGACGGCGCAAGCAACATAATTTGCAAAATATGGGGGACGGTGATAAGTACTTGACAGCCAGACGAGTTATTGATACGATAGTCACGGGTATGAATAGCCCACACTGACTTGCCGCTGTAAGGGTACCTCTTGGAAAATCGCGCTTGAACCTCTGCGGCGATTTGATTAACCAGGGCTTTAGTGGGTGCGACATAAATGAGGACACCGTCATTGTCCTCCTCCAGAACCTGCTTCATTGCATAGAAGCTGTGTTATCGATCGGGGAAAATGTCAGTATTTGTAAATGATGTCTAAAACGAAAATAAGCAACAATGATAGCAGTCATTGAACACTTACGAGATGAAGGTTTTTCCAGAACTTGTGGGCGCAACGACAAAAATACTTCTTTTCGCATCAATTTGGTCAAGAACATCACGTTGCCATCTGTCAGGCTCAAAGTCGTGAACACGACTGTCGGGTCTGGCGTCAACGTCGCGCTCCATGAATGGCCCAGCATGTGAAAGCTGGAATTCAACTGAGGAACTCGAGACTTTGGCTACCTCCAGGTCCTTTTTGCTCAACTGCGCACATTGGAATGACAATCGTTGATCGCTAGCGGACTGGATTTCGACGCTCGGTAAACCCAGCAGTCGACTGATTTTTGTGACATATGCTACCGCGTCAGATGGGAGCGGGCCTTGCAATCTCGAGATTTGCCGTACTGTCTCCCAGATGAATGAAAGAAGGGTCGAGTTAGAATGCTCCTGTTGACCTTTAATATTTTCAAGGAGCAGTTTCACCAGTGTGTCTAATTGATAAACCAGAATTTCCGGGGCCAGAAAAACTCTCTGGTCTTTTGCAAGCCCGAGAAGGTGACTTTTCGCTTTGGTGAACCTCTTCACCAAATTAGCTTCCCTGTCGATGTTGCCCCTGGTGAAAGACCATTGTTTCAAGGATTTCTCTCGAGCCTCGGCATGCTTTGCTAGCTTGGATTTCAATGCATCTTTCCGTACTGATGATCTCCCTTGTTTTTGGACCTTTTTCTTCGGTGGTTCTGTCGTGGGAGCTGTGCCATTGCTTGAGCTTGCCAGATGCTTGGATTTTTTCTTACTATCTTTGGCGGACTTTACCAAGACAGTCTCAGGCTCAAGCATCGCGCCAGTTGCGTTTGTTAAGCTGGCAGCGTAGTCTCTCATCTCTGCCATGAAAAAGTCGTTACGTCGCATCAATAACATCTTTGTCCGTAAATCAAGACGAGGGTCAGACTTTTCGTCGAGTGGTCGCTTGGAATTGTGCCAATGGCTCAGCTCCTGAAAGGTCTTAGAGGGGCCCGACTCCGTTGACTCGTCGACAGAGTCATCGATGGACAGGTGCACAGGTCGCAGGTGAACATCGAATACATAATTCTTGAAAGGGAGGACAGAGTCTGCCGATTTTATGATCTCTTGCGGCTCCTTGTTTGATTGAGATTGCTTGCCACCCTTAGACTTCTTCGTGGCGGTTTTCTTCGATTTCGAAGAAATCGCATTCGGTACGGGGTCGGCATTACTCAGCCCAAAGTCAACGAGCACACTTAGCTTTGAGCAAAGCTCTGTGAATTCGGACCAGATGTACGGACTGAGTGTTTCCGTCGCGGTGTGTGTGCTCATTTTTGAGGCCAGAAAGAGGAACAGCCGCCCATCAAGTAGGTCGTGCAAGTCGAATCTTGCTTGCGAACAAGACACAAAATTCTGCCAAGCAGCAGACTTCAAGATAGTGTGGCTCAAGCTGGCAAAATTGTTCAGGAAACTTCCCTGTTCAAACTCTTGCACCGTCCTAATGGCACGATCCGCAAGCTTGCAGTCCCGCATGAGCACTACATGCAAGAGCATAGCCCGTGCAGCCCCCATCTCGGACTTGTCAATGAGGTTTGACTCTACCATGATGATTAGAGCAGCAACGGTCAGGTAGTCACGTTGCGTGAAGTCCAGGGACATTGCCCTCAATTTGTCGAAGACAGAGCTTAATTGCCACAGATCGAACGATGTCTCAATCGAGGTGCACGTAGGAATCTCCTGAGTAGAGTGACCCTGCTGAGATTGAACGTTGTCATCCCTATGTACAGTGTACAATGTATCGTTGTCCTCTCGTGAGCTCCCTAAATCGGTCGTGGTGTCACCTGAATCATCCTTCGGCAGGTTGATCGTCTGGCCTGTAATGCGCTTGCTTCGAGGATCACTTGAGGATCTCTCAATAATCATCGCAAAAATCTGCCTGAAGTCAGCAAAAGCGAGCTTCACGCAATGGCTGGGAAGAGCGTTACTTTTGTGTCCCGGAATTCCAATCCATTGATCAGTGCAACATTGTACCCGTGGCCCAGAAATCCATAAATCATTTTTCGCAACCCCAAGCGACACTGCAGGGCTTGGGCCGCGTAATTAATGGATTCTGTATCTCTCTTTGATGGTTCCTCATCCGTCGGTTCATCTTCTGGCCCAGAAGCGTTTGTATCATCCGAGTCCATGGCACACTGCTTGAGGAAAAGCTCGGAAAAGGCGCCATCGTGACACATGAAGAAGTACGCCCCGACTGTGTGTAGATATGAAGCGAATTCTTCAGAATCGTAGCTACTAAATTCGCAAACTGAGGGGGCCGACTTCCCGGCAGGAATATTTTCCTTCAGGTGTCGAATGATGATCTCGCGGGTGAGAAGGAATCGATGGCGACGTTGCGATTGTGTTCCGACAGGAACGCAAAGATTGTCATTGTCAGCCGAAAAAGCGATTTTGAATACACAGCTTCGTTTCTGTAGTTTTTGTAGGAAGTTTTCGACGAGATAAGTCGCATGGAGAATCTGGAATCCGGGGGAGAAATCGAGTTTCTTGTCGGAGAACACTTGCAATAGCAGGGAGTCACCATCAATGATAAAAAGCTCGTCGCCCGCATAATCACCAACAAGGTCAACTGTTCTCGAAGACAGCCCGTCGTACCTAGATATATTTTAGTGTTTGGGTACGGCATCAGAAGTATACGGAGATGCTAGGTGAGTGTGTTATTGAGGACGACGTACCATTTAAGCAGCCTGTGTGGATCCATCGTTTGGGTTGCTCGGCCAAATGTACGAGCAGGTTCAGTACAGGTGAAAGTAAGAAGGTGAGAGTTGAAGAGTACGCTTCGAAACTGGAAATCGGTCAGAGCTTTGAACGATGTGTGGTTCTGCGTTAAATTTGGAGGGAGAAGAGAAGGAAGGCGTGACGGAGATGAAATGGGGAGAGTCGACACCTAGGTCGGTCTGCCAACGCAACCCTGCGCCTGATTAGCACCGCCTAATCCTCGTCAATAAGGTAGGTCGAATATACCTCTGTGTTAGATTGAGTGTTGTGTGCTGGCATGATGCCCGTTGATCACGTTGCGTGAATGATGATCAGGTTTGATGTGATCCAAGGGTTCAAAGTCCAGGCAGCAACTTGACTAAATGAGTGACCGAATCTTACAGTCTAATCAAAACTCATTTCATGAGTATCTTTACCAGGTTCGATATCTTCTGCCAGTACACCGTGACCCTTGTCACCGGGCGTAGTTGATGGCGCATACTCTTCAATTTTGGCCTGTCAATAATAAAGTTTTCCGTGCCGCCCTCAAGGCTGACAGCACCAAGTTCAAACTGTATGCAAATGCCCGTTCGATTCGGAAAGGCATCCGCTGAGCCGAAAGCGGACTAGCTCAACTTCGTTGTGCTCCATATTTAGATCAGTAGGTACCTTAAGGTAGTAGTATCCATTAACTCCATTCAATCGTGACTCTGAGGCTTTATTAACAAGGTAGACTCAGGTCTTCCGAGTGGTGAAGTATGGCTGGGCAGTCGCGAAAAATTACAAGTCAAAGTACACTATATTTTCTATTATCTCACTCCGAGCCTTCCCTTGCTTGCCTCGCTCTACAACAATCTTGTGCTATAACTTCCCGATCGTCTACAGGACCCTTGCCCAAGGGTTTTCTTTCCTTAATCCTATGCTTGACCTTTCGGTCTCGTGGTCTTTTCTTCTGGCTCAATGTGTACTCAATCACTTTTTCCCAATACATCACCAACTACTGCATAGGCTTTAGCACAGCATTTAATCGAGAGTTCCATTGTATGTATTACGAGGTCCAGTTGCTCCAGCTGCTTCGGCCTTATGATATATCTCTATCTAGCGGCACAGTTCCACCCTGGTTGTATACTACCTATCCACCATCACATTTGCGGAAATTGAACACAGTGAGCCAAGAACTTTGTCTATTGCTGGACACCTAGGTAATTATTAAGTCTTGGGAATTTCGATAATTTTCGCAATACGCGCTCTTTAAGAAATCCATACCGACTTTGGACTGGCTCATAATCAATATCGATGGTTCCTCGCATAACGCGAAAGCTTACCAGCTTCTCATTCAAAATGTCTATTTACCGAACTAACGCCTCGATTCTGGGCTTCCATCACGTTCACTTCTTTCCAGACTCCTCAGTGAAAAACTCTATCCTGGCCCGTTCGGCCCTCGTATCTTTCCTTCTTGATCACCATCAGGTACTCCTTGCAAACTCGGGTACAGGCAGCTTCACCTGGGCAGCCAACATGTCTCCCAAAGACAACCACGATCGAAGCTAGCCCGAGGTCATGGGGACTGTCCAGAAGGACCTCAAATGGCTCATACGAGCAATCTCGGCAAAGGCGACGTCCAGGTCGAGACGATAAAAGAAGAATCTCAAGGACATGAGAAAGATGTCTCGAGGTGATCAAAGCCTGTCAATAAAGGCTGTGCGCGACCTGACGCCGAAGGAGATTGTTTCGATTTTCTAAATTACACAAGTCACTCCAGTAAACGCGAAGATGAGCGACTACTGAGGTGCTGAAACTTGTCGCCCTTTGATCTTGACAGCTCGAACGACTCGAAGCCTTTCCCATAATTCACGTACTTTCTCTGTGAGTCAGAGTTCTCTCCAGAGACCTTGTTACGCTGTTGTACTGTGGCTGATTGCTCAATTGGATCGGGCCCTCAGATCAAAGCCTCGAGTATCTCGACCCTGCCCGTGCTCGATCCAAGGAAACCGAAGCATGGGTGCGTGCCCGGTACGTCTCGACGTCTTTCTCCACGTCTTTCTCCACGTGATTTTAGGGTTTGCGAAAGATGTCAAGATCGTGCACGCACTACCGGTATCTCGGGTGTACATTACGAGACGCCTCTTCCTGATGTGATACCTGCTGGGCCAGAGGTAGAAGAGACTAAGAGGGTGGCCAGATGACGTGGGTCTGAAGAAGACGTTGATGGTTCATCTCCAGATTTAAGATCGCACTATTAACAGAAATCTCCAGCACGGTAGCGTATCTAGAACACGCACAACTTGATCATCCAAGAGCGGAGTAGGTAGGAGTGAAACCCCAAGTAGTAGTCTCAGTAGTATGCAATATGTTACAAGGTGCTTCAGATGATTGAAGGCTAGATTTACAGTTCAATGGAGTTTTCCAAAGAAACCCCAGACCAGGTATCACAGCGAGTTCACTCCTTGGACTCTGACTCTGTTGCCTGCGATACCTCCTCCCAACCAGGAGCAGTCAGGCCCTGAGCCCGGAAGTCCTCATCACTGATGATCTCAACCATCTTGAACTTCCACTTTCCGAGCTTCAGCATGAGAAGGTTATCCCCGATGATATACTCCTGGGTCTTCTCAGCAGGCCAGGGGCGAATAGGGGTGAAAGCGAGGTCGTCGGACATGGGCCCACTGTCACCCGGGCGGCTGCCCACGTAGGCACCGTTGTTCACGATGACGCGGTGACCCTCGCCCTTGGATGAGACCAGGCCTGCAGACCAGAGAATCTTGTTGAAGGACTGGTTGTGGACAAGAGACTTGGGGAGGGTTACCCGCGCATTAGGCATGTTGGCAAAGTTGGTCTGCGAGGCATATGGATTGCCTGACTGGGGGGTGGTGAAGCTGGATGTTGAGGATTGGGCATGGCTCGCTGGGGGAGTGGAGGTGCGAGGCATGGGTGAGGGTTCGCCTGTGGAGGCGCGGGGACGGAACAATTGGCGATGTTGGAGGGAAACGGCATTTGCTTCATCTTTGCCGTGGACCAGCTCGACAAATTCATAAGCGAGTCTGTGCTGGGCGGTACGCTTGGAAGGGTCCTGGTTTTGCTCCTCCATGATGGTGGCAATCTCAGGCAGTGGAATGAACGTGAAGAGCTTGAGGTATCTCTCAACAGTGTCGTCAGGCGTTCGGACAAAGAACTGACTCTAGTTAGCTGGATGTCGGAAGATGGGTACGCGGACAATGAATGCATTACCTGATAGAGTTCGAATGTGGAGGTCATGTCCTTGTCAAGCCAGATAGCGTTACCCGCTGACTTTCCAAATTTCTCCCCAGATGAAGTAGTCAACAGCGGAGTCGTAAATCCAATGGGTCGATCCAGCTCGGACTCCAAGGGGTTACGGAGCTGCTCGTCAGCGGTGTTGCGGCTGATAGCCTTCACGGCGTCCATTCCAAAGAGAATGTTGCCATACTGATCAGATCCGCCAACCTGGACTTGTGTGCCCTTCTGGAACATGGTCCACCAGTCCCATGCTTGAAGAAGCGGATAAGAGAACTCGGCAAAGGACATGCCATCACCCTGGCTGAGACGGTTCTTGACACTGTGATGCCAGTCAGTATGATCCCCCAGCATAGGGCTGAACCAGGTGTCACCTACGTGTCGCGTCCGAGCATAGGACCGAGTCTCATGTAAGATCCCAGATCCCTGAGAACCTCAATGAACGGCATCGAGTTCCACCACGTGTTGTTGTTGAGCAAGGCTCGCTTCCAAATAGGTTGCCTCGTGTAGCCGTGTCGCCGGCCATACTGCTCGATACTGCTGCCCAGCTTCTTCAACTGCATGTGCATACTCGCCATGTTCGCCTTACGGATGGAAGAATGAACCTGTTCGCGACCCTTCAGTCGCCCTGTTGGGTCGCCTACTCGAGAGGTGGCACCACCGAGCTTTGTTGAATATCAGCCATTGTACCTTTCGGAACGGTGGGTACATCGAGACTGACCAAGAATGTCACCGGTAACCCCCACACATAACCCCAGGCCAGTACCATGAAAGGCAGCATGTGCCCAACGTGCATTGAAGGTGCCGTAGGATCGATACCAACGTAGATCCCCGCTCGTTTCTCGGTAAAGACTTTGTGCAATAGTTCGCGTTCTCTAAGCATTGTGAGATCGGTCAGTTCTCGCGTCTAATCATCGAGATTTCTTGAGGTGCAGAAGGGCAATAAACGACATTATCCACTTACCCAACCACATCATGAATTAACCCGCGCTCCTCCAGGTGCGCCGCAAAGTTCTTCCTTTTTCCAGCCTTGATTTCCTCGGCATGACGAGCCCATTCTTCCTTTCCTTCTTGCACCCGCTGAATGTATTTTTGCGTAATGCACCGCGTTTGCTGAGACGGGCTAGAAACTTGCGGAGAGAGGATTGGACGCCGGGTTTCGCATCGGGCTGCGGTGCTTCGCGCTGTGACTCCGAAGCTACGGGTTCCGCATGGTACTAGGCTAGGTGACAGTTGAGAATTGCAACAGGCCCCTCGAGAGAGGGCTGTGGTCCGTCGCCACATTGGACCCATTAATATGAAGGAAATGAATTGACGCTATATTCTTCACATTGACATGCGATCGCGATATGATTTGGCCGCCGCAGCTCCGAGATTCTTTCGATAACAGATCGGGTTATCGTTGATGCGCGCGCTGTGGATCCAATCGCTAGTCCGACTCCGCGCAGTTCAATTAAACTACGCTCGATGAAGAATTATCAACAACTGGACCTCCTACGCATTCAAGTGAAAGGAAATGATCGGAAGAAACACACAGAAATTACACTTCAGTCTCTTATATGGATCTGTGATATGCTATTATGACATATTTACCACTCAAAATCAATCTATGTCATGAAAATCCGAACAAAAGCCTCATTGCTCCACCCACTGTCCAGTTTCATCTCCTTCCATGCGGCAAGAACATCAATTGCCAGAACATTGCTCTTCTCTCCGCCTTCTTTCCACACAGCGGCCTTCGGAATGGGCTGCCCAAGAATCGTGATCATGAAGTCATCCGCAATGACACGATCGGCCAGATCAGAGATGTAGATACCCAGAGTACCGAGTGCTTTCAAATGCACATCGCAGCGAAGGCGTCCATTGTCCATGATACTGGTATCCGACGATACCACAGCAGCAGCGCCCGTCATTTTGCCGACCAAGCCTAACACAGCAATGTGTGTAAGCGGCTCGGAATCTCCTTCACCACGACTTCCCTTGAGCGTAAGGGGTGTAGTAGGATGAGCTGTGAGTATCTCCCAACCCTTTGGCTCCAGAACCACCGAAGCCAGAGCATCGTTCGCGAGTGGTTTCAGCCGACCTGTGATCTTACCGCTGGTGTGGGCGCGAACCACATATTCTCCTCGCGAGGTCTCGTTGATTCCCGGGAAGTCCATCAATGGAATGATGCAAGAAGCATCAGCCGACTGAACGTTGAAAAGACCGATGATCCCACTTCCAGTCCTGGCCCAGCCTGTGTAGCTCCCGACCCGCAAGACATGTCCCTCATTATAATCATGATAAATGTCAAGGCTACGACCAATCACACTCGGACGCAGAATCACAGTTGTCCCTTGGACGGTCAATGCGGTCATCTGATTGATGAGATCAACGTCATGCTTGCCGGGCTCGTCAGTGATGTAGATTGGACCACCAGACACACAGCGGGCAGCAGCATGGAAAGCAGCATATGGATGGCTTGTCTGGAACATATCCCAGTCGGGCAGAGCATTCAAATGTCGTGTCAGGTGAGCATTATGCGCATTGCAGAACACGTGCCACGGGTGAGACGATGGGATCTCGGGAAAGAAGTCATCCGAGTTGCGCAGTGTGATGGAAGGCTTGTTGGTCGGCAGTTGCGAATGAAAGATCATCTGCGGGATCAAGGACATGCAAGAGATGGCTCGGTTGCTGAAATGTCTTAAAGTTGCGAGCGACCAGGCATCCTGGTACGATGTCATGTAGTTCTTGCGATCATCCGCAGAATCGAGAAGATCGAGAAAAAACTGAGCATCAGCCTTGACAGAGTCCACTCCCCACGACCTCAAGGACCCGTAAAAGTCATCATAGAATCGCTGGACATCATCCGGGTGGATGGTCAGGATTGTGCCGTCTCCGATTTCGTGCGCGATCGGTCCCCCTGCGGCAGGGTCCTTAACCTTCACTTCCTTGGTCTTGTATTTCTGCGCAAGCTCTCCGTCGGGACAAATGCCACCCCAGTAGCCTAGCAGAGCGTGCCAGACGGCGATGTGTCCAACATTCCGATGAGCTTGGCGAATGGTCTCGACTGTTCGTTGGAGACCCCGTGGAAAGGCCTCAGGATTTGCCTCGAACTGTTTCCACCTCCGTTTGAATTGAGACTTGCCTTCATTGTCGAGGCTCTGCCAATTATCATCGATGATCAGATTGACGACATGTATGTCGTTAGCTTTCAACGAGTCCAATGCGTGAAGAATCTTCTCCTCGTTCAGATTCTGGCCAAGGCCGTTCCAAGTGCAGTAGGTCAAGCCGTCAATCCAGTCGGCAAGCCATTTGGTTTGTATGTCTTTCTCCACGACAATAGCATCCTCATCGAGCGGTGGTGAGGACAATCGCTCTATTGAATCATTCTCGGAGCTCTGGAATGGTCTGACGATTTTTCGTGATTCATACATCACGGCACACATGGCAACCTCAAAATCCTCGGCTGTCGCTGCCACAATCTGATATTCGGCCGCCTCCACGTTATCATTTCTCGCCTGAACTACGATCTCACCATTATCGCTCGATTGGAACACAGTCAGCACATCGTCGATGCCCGATATCGCTAGAAGCACTAGATGTTTGCCATCTTGCCGAAGGAACGAGCAGAGAATTGCATCTTCTGTCAAGTGAAAGTGGTCCTTGCCATGTCGAGGTCCGAGCCAAGGACTCCAAATACGCACTAATGAGTAATACCTCACCATTGAGGAAGGGGTCCCCAATACTGTTCTCTTGATACCGGATAACCCGTCTTTGGCCGGGTCGACCTCTCCTCGGATCTGCCACAGCGTCGAGCCCAGTGCCTCTGACTTTCGCGACTCGACCTTGAGTTCAGAAGACAAATTGTCAATCAACTTGGACAGCTCATCTCTTGCAACTTCCGACTCCTGGGCGGAATACTGCGACTGCATTGGCTTGGCAGCTACCACGAGTTCTCCGTCAGTGACGTTCTGCTGCTGCTGATTGACCCAAAGCCACTCGACATCAGGACTTGTGCGGAAGCGCGCGGTAAATTGTGCATGCAGGGCGGTTGGTGGTAGACAAATTTCCCCACAGAATACATAGCGATGGTATTTGTACTCGTCTTCGACACCATTCAGTAGTGGAGCAACAGATGACTTAGACGCTTGAAGTGGAAGGGCAGACCATTCATTATCGGTGATGTTATGCCAGATCTGAGCTTCCCACGCCTGGGTCGGAAGCGAAGTACTGGATTCAATGACAACGGTGAAATTGACCTAGCCATATGGTCAGCAATAAGTCATCATCACCGCCCATTCCTCGTTTATTTGACCGTCTTCCAATCCGCGACGAGATCACATGCAGCACGTACTGAATCATGAGCGCCTGAATCACCTGCTTGCCGCCTCCGCCAATTGGTGACCTGACTCAACGGCGGGTAGCAAGTCAACCGTGCAAAAAGACCCATCTGTGCCGATCGGATGAATGTAGCCTGACGAGTTTTTTGGTTCTTGCCAGGTCCGATGATGGGCAGCGTAGATGAAACGTTCTGGGTGCCGGCTGGCATGAGGGATATGTAGTTGCTAGATATAGACAAAGGTGGATACAATATATACTTAGCGGCCAAGTATCTACTTCAAGCAGGATACCAGATGTTGTAGCCCGAAAGGTAATGCTAATTCGAGCTTGCGTGTATTCCCGTCCCTGTTTGGGACGCGACTCGATTTAGACACGGAGGCTGCGATATGTAGATGAAATTCTACTGAGGTTGCAAATGTTGCACGAATGGAGATGAGAGAAGGTCGGTAGCGCGTGGAGCGGGTGAGGGGCAACATCCGGGTACTCCACGCTATGGATATGATGGCATGGACCGCGATCTACTGACTGATCAGGTATGCCGACTTCGGGTCTCGTTTGACCGAGCTGATCGACGCAGACCCGTCATCTACCTTAGAATAGGTGGATAGAGTAAGCAGGGACAATTCAGTCTGAGCGGAAAAGCAGGAGAGCGGTAAGGACTCAGGTGAAATGCTTCTCTAAATGCCACGCTTCTAGGAGATATCGAGACACTGACCGTCGTCAGTAACAGTTAACTACCTACCTAGTTACTCAACCTAATAGTGAATAGGAGGTACGGACCATGGGCCGCGAGTGGAAAGTGACCTGGAGCGATCCAATACATACATATCCCTAGCACCACCCGAATCTCAAAGAGACTAATGCGCTATATCAAACATGAATGACTGCTTTTCCACAGGCTCAGACCCGAGGTTTCCATGTCCTGGCTACCTTATATCATTATCTACAGCTCATGTTGGACGGGAGGATGGAGTTCTTAATGGCCTCAATCGAATCAGAGCAGCTTGCTCAGTCGCGAACATATACATTACATTACTTGTCCACTAACGTACTTATCCCTACGAGGAAGTTGTTACTAATTTAAAAGTGGTTACTAAACAGCTGAGAGGACCTGAGACTCCCATTATGTGCATGGACATGGCACAGTTCCGGGGCCAAGTTCTCGTTCACTTCCGTGTCGGAAAAGGTAATCTACGTGAAAATAGCACGCCTTGTCAATATTCACCTCGCCTACAGAATGGATAGTTGCCCAATATGATGGCCAATTGGCTCATTTCTCTTGGATAGTGACCGAGTCCGACGAGGACTGCTCAGCTCATAGGCTCTTACTGCAAGAATTCCTCGTCCATCTCGGACACGGGTACCTCTGTCACCAACGGAGCTGCATTATTCCTTCAATGAAGCCCTAGGTACATTGCTCAACGCGGAAGTTCTGATCTCCCCAGACCTTGGTACGGCAAGAGAAAGCATCTGCAAATTTTGAGTGTGATTATCTTCTTCGAACCTAGGTTTGCCTGGTGGCCACAAAGCTTCGATGTTGGTGGGAGACCCAAGTCATCTCCAAATTGATGTAGACGCGGGCAGACGGGCTTGATGTACACTGCAACTCATTGCAGTACAATTCGATCCATTCAGACAACTTCTGCTACTAATCCAATCCATTTAGAAGATGTGATTATGCGGGCCGAGATTGGAATCAAGAGGATTCTATCGAATCTCGCTTCCTACAATGCAGATTCTGTTGGTAGAAACTGATGGGGGAACAGAAATAAGCTGGATGAGGGGGTGAGAACGATACTTCCAAGTGAAGATGTGTGCTCCGACCCGCATCCGTGTCCACGCTTTCCAATAATCCGCACATCCTACTGAGCTGAAGAGCTAAGAGCACGTCTAATAGAAAATCCTGGGCCAAGCACGACCATCGAGCTCATGTGAATCAGAATTTGTATCTATCTGTCCCGTTCTACATTTTCGAAAGCCAAGTCCCTGACCTCTGCTCGCCACAGTTGATGATGCCTGCCACAAAAGAGGGTCGCGTCACCAAATCCAAGCGAGCCCAACGGTCCTCGGGATCTCCCGCGAGACGCGTCTCGAGTGTCGCCAAAAGTAAGTCAGAAAACCTCACTCCGCTGTATTTCTTCTCCATGCAGTGGAGAAAATCTCCCAGAAGGAGATTGGAACATTCAGCTACGAGAGAATAAAAAGTCGCGGACGAATGCACTCATCTCACTTCGATCCCCACATGCTCATCACGTTTGCTTGCTTCATGTAGGCCTGCCACTGGTAGAGCGAACGAATGCGCTCGCGATCGGAGACTTCATCTCTCAATATGTGCCCTCGCGAGACGTTATGCGCCTTCAAGGCAAGGAGGCGGACCGTGCCGAGTCTACCGCGGACAAAGACTCAAGGGAGCGTGAGAACAACATTCAGCTTGACGTATACTCAACCGCGACACTCTCTGGCGAGGATCTAGAAGCATGCCTCGATCTCGTCGAACTCACCTCCCGCGAAGATTACTCGGCCTCGAGTGCTGGCTGGTCTCGCTCGAAAAAGCGCAAGGAGATGAAATTGCCCGAAATGAAGTACCTGATTCTTCGCAACACCACAGAAAAGGCAGACTTGTCGGGCCAGAGACAATGTGAGCCTCCGGGTGATAAC
Organism: Penicillium ucsense; assembly: GCA_014839625.1. NCBI lineage: Eukaryota > Fungi > Ascomycota > Eurotiomycetes > Eurotiales > Aspergillaceae > Penicillium > Penicillium ucsense. The sequence continues at coordinate 16,434 of WIWV01000052.1, read as the reverse complement.
GAACTTGAGAACGAGGAAGACACAAGACCAAAGATTCTTGGGTTCCTGTCATGCATGGTAACGTACGAGGACGGCAGGGAAGTGATGTATTGCTACGAGATTCACCTATCCCATGAAGCCCGCGGTCGGGGATTGGGGGGCATGTTGATGATGCAGATGGAGGAGATCGGGAGACGGATTGGCTTAGAAAAGTGCATGTTGACTGTGTTCCGGTCGAATACAAGAGCAAGGGAATTTTATGAAAAGGGCGGATACCATGTGGATGAGTACTCTCCCCAACCTCGAAGGTTGCGAAATGGGACGATTAAAGAGGCCGATTATCTCATCTTATCCAAACGATTCCTGCCGTGACGTTGTTTGAAAGCATTTGCCTGTTTTCTTTTTATAATACAAGAAACAGGTCGTGTGAAGCGTGTGCTTCAAGAGAAATACAACGGATAATATGCTGGACTAAACTTGTTTGACTTCTTCGCCCCTGCGTTCGGGGTGATCTTGCTCCCACTCATCTCGAATTGCCGCGAAGATGCTGTCCGCAAGCAGGATGGAGAGTCCAAGACTCCACACGAGAGTGATGGCATAGAAGAAGTTGGCGTTACCAGATCCGGCATAGATCCAGAGGTGGTAAAACGCAGGACCAAGTAAACTGGAGTACAGAAGCGCCGAGACAGCGAAAAATGTGTATCGCATGACTAGAAACACATTAGACATCCCCTCCGGGCAATTTATTGACAAGGGGAAGGTGCGCTCACAGGGGAAAAGATGTCGGTATAATGGCAGCGTTGCAAAGAATAGCGAGGCGTCGGAGATACTGGGATAAGGTTTGAAGATTGCGAACACGCCGAGGAGGGACGTGATGACGAAGAGAGGCTGTCGCCGAAGTCTGGTAGTCAGTCCTCCGACATAGCTGGCTAAGTGAAGCCAAAAAACGCCGAGGAAGAATTCGCGGAACGAGTCGAACATCTCGATGAAGAAGTACCACCACAAGCCCACATTCGGGGTGAGATCAGGCACCAGAAGGTGGAAGCCGTAAGTGGCGGATATAAACTCCCAGAAGTTGCTCGTGACAAGTACAGACAACCCTAGGAGTCCAGCGATACTGCCAACGAAGATCCCAACGTGCCGAGCCACGAAGTGAGAGATGCTGGGCGGTTGAGGAGTCTTTTCGGCTCGCTGATCATAGGAAAGCAGCACTAGCGGAACAAACAGCAAAGCTGGGTATAACGCAAGATAGGAAGCGAGTCCGAGTGCAAGCATAGCATTCAAGCTGTTCCCGCCTACAGCACTGGAGACCGCAAGGAGAATCCCAGAAGCCGTGAAGACACTCGTCGACCGCGCCAAACACGTGGCGATTGTAAACGGATTAAACAAAAACCTTTAATGGCATTCAGCAAGGAGCCTGTGAAAGTGGAAAGTGTCTCAGTGGGATATACCATGCTGCAACTGTAGTCCCGTCCCAGCGAATATTCTTTCGCATTGCAGAGTGCAACCGGCTCTGGACCGACTGGCCCGACTCGGAGATTTTCGCCAACGCATGCGCATTCACCAAGTCGACAATGGCAAAAAAGATTGCGGTTGAGATTGGATGGTATCGCACATCAGGCAAGAGAGAGAAGAGAGGGAGAAGAAGCGGCGCCTAGATTTGGCCACCAAATGGTTAGTTAGTTGGTCACATTCTGAGAGTATATTGCAGCGGTCGTAAGGCTAGCTCACTTGGTGGAAGACGCCGCCGTCGTAGGGGGACACATTGCGCATATAGAGATGAAGACCCTCTTGAACTGTAAAAGTAGGATTAGCCGCTCGAACAGTCGCATTTCGGTAGCCTTTGCTGGTTGGCTAATACACACGTCGCTTGAAACTGTTGACCGGAGTGGACACCTCGACACGGCCAGTGAGTAAGTCTGGCAGCGAAGGAAAGAAATAGACAAGAATCAGTCGCAGCGCAAAAGCTGTGCCAAAGACAGCAGCCTTCCGTCTGTCAACCACCATGTTGAGAACCCTGAGGCGAATTAAGATCGCCAGCTGGTTTAAGGCCGACGCTCCTCCTGTGTTCAACTACGCAAATGGTCCCTTTAAAGAGCCGCCGAGGGACGAAAGGCGGAGGAACCACGGACAGCCGCAACGCACGGGCCACATCGGCCAGGTCGAGGAAAAAAAAAGTTATCGAGAAATTTTCTTTCTTCTTATCAGCAAATACTGTTTGGATCTTCACTGAACGAACTCCAACAAAATTCACCATGGCCAAAATCAAGAAGAAGGGTACGTGCAGATGAGATTTTTGCTCAGGAGGAATTGACTAACACATTTCAATTCTCCAACCAGGTACTCACGGCCAAGCCAAAAACTACATCACTCGTACCCAAGCCGTGCGAAAGCTTCAGATCTCTTTGCCCGATTTCCGTCGCCTATGTATCTTCAAGGGTAAGCGCTTTCAATAAGTCTTCGTGTGGAGGCATCACACTGACAATCGTGCGACCATCAGGAATCTACCCTCGTGAGCCCCGTAACAAGAAGAAAGCCTCCAAGACGTCGACTCCGAACACAACCTTCTACTACACCAAGGACATTCAGTATCTGCTCCATGAGCCCTTGCTCGCCAAGTTCCGCGAACAAAAGGCCCTTGCCAAGAAAATTGCTCGATCCCTCGGTCGTGGCGAAGTCAGCGATGCCGCTCGCCTTGAGAAGAACCACGCTCCTAAACTCACTCTCGACCATGTCATCAAGGAGCGCTACCCGACTTTCATTGACGCCCTGCGTGACCTCGACGATGCTCTGTCGCTGCTCTTCCTCTTTGCGACCCTCCCTTCATCAGACCATGTGCCCCACAAGACAATCGCGCTTTGCCAACGCCTCTGCCACGAGTTCCAGCACTACCTGATCATGACCAACTCGCTGCGCAAGTCTTTCCTGTCGATCAAGGGTATTTACTACCAAGCAACCATTCAGGGCCAAGATATTATGTGGCTTGTTCCATACCGATTTGTTCAGCGGGTCAATGGTGATGTCGACTACAGAATTATGGCTACATTCGTCGACTTCTACACAACTTTGCTTGGATTTGTTAACTTCCGCCTCTACTCGTCAATTGGCTTGAGATATCCTCCCAAGTTTGACACTCGCAGCGACGAGAATGGTGCTGAGCTGGCGGCGTTCACTCTGGAGAGCCGCAATGCGACCGAGGGCATGAAGACCATTGGTTCTAGCAAGTCCAAAGCCATTGAGAACTCGAAGACGGAAGTGTCCAAGGATGTTCAGGCTAAGGTTGACAAGGTCATCAAGTCTGCTGGTTTAGATCAGACTGAGGACGAGCCAATGGCGGACAAGAACGACGAGGAGTCTACCGACGCAATTGATCGTTTCGAGCCTGCTGCTCCCGAGGCCGATACCCTCCCTCAACCTGACATGAGCGGAAATGAGGCTGGCGCTCTTTTCGCCCCCTTCACATTCTATATCTCTCGAGAGGCTCCCAAAGCCCCGCTCGAGTTCATCCTCCGCTCTTTCGGCTGCAAGCGCGTTGGCTGGGATGCAGTCATGGGTGACGGCGCTTTCACGCACGACGAGACGGATCCTCGCATTACTCACCAAATTGTCGATCGTCCCCAACTCCCTGAGGGATCTCTTCCTGCGGTTCCCGCCGTGGCTGAGGGTTCCACACCCAAGGTCAAGCCCGGCACCCGTATTCCGGGACGTACATACGTTCAGCCACAATGGGTCTGGGATTGCATCAATGAAGGAAAGCTGCTTCGTGCCGATCTCTATGGGCCTGGTACCACCCTTCCACCCCACTTGAGTCCCTGGGTCAAGGCTTCTCGCGGTGGCTATGACCCCCGTGCTAGCCTGGCCGAGCAGGAAGCAGAGGGTGAGGCTGAGATCGCCGAGGAGGAAGAGGAGGAGGAGGAGGAGGAGGAGGAGGAGGATGCCGATGATAGCGACGAGGAGATGGCAGACGAGTCCGTCTCCAAGAAGGCCGCTGTCGCCGAGGACTCTGAGGAGGAATCTGTCGATGGTGGTATGGACGTTGCCGGTACCGACGATGACGAGAGCGAGAGCGACGAGGAAGAGGAAGAAGAAGAGTTCCCCGGCGTTGATGATGAGGCCGCATCTGAATCCGAGGATGATGACGAGGCTGCCCGCAACCAACACCAGCGCGAGCTGGAAGCTGAAGCGGCTGGTCTGCCGTTCTCTGCTGGGGCCACCGAAGAATCTACCAAGAAGAAGTCTACCAAGTCCAAGAAGCTGGCCGCCAAGAAGCGCCAAGAGGACGAAGAGCTCGAGCGACAGAAGATGATGATGAGCCGCAAGAAGCGCAAGTTGTTGGAGAAGATGATGTACTCTAACAAGAAGACCTCAGACGAGGCCGCTAAGCTTCGCTCCAAGCGTCGCAAGCTCGAGAAGGGCGACAAGGCGGCTAAGAAGTAGAGTTGAACTGGGTTACGATAAAAGTGGGAAGAGTCATCATGTTCTTTTAATCTCGGCGTTTACGGATGGAATAGTCCCCTTGTATATGCATGTCTTGAAAATCCATTACATTTGAATCTGCCACTTCGAATTGTCTCCTTTGTAAATGATAGTGCTCGCGAAAGAACAAGTCGCTGTGGTGGCGGGACTCTTGGTCAAACTTGTCCCCGTGAGCCCGTTAATGGCAAGTTTCGGACCCATCTGTATGCGCAGACGATAACCAGTACATCACGTGATCAATCATGTCGGTCCACCTGGTCAGAATTTGGGTGCACTGGAGCAACTGTTTCTCATCGAGGCGAGCTACAAATACATGAAAATACATGTTGTCAGCTCGAAACAGAAACCTCGTGATGCGTGACTGATTTGGCCAGTCAAAGAAAATTCTGTTCGTGTAGGCCTGCACTTTCCCAGTGATATGCCGGCTTCATCACCGGGGCAATCCAATATCAACAACCCACGTGAAGCTTCGAGGCATGTCCTCCATCCCCGATAATCAGCTGCCCTCTTCGTCTCAATACTATCCGCCTCAATCTGCACAGCCGTACAGGTCAATTTTTGGTGGACCCAGCAGCGATGTCGATCCACCACCATCATCTCTTCCGGAGCCAATTCGGAGGCCTGGGGCATCTCTATTTGGAGGCCCAGCCAGACCCGGCACTATCGCGCAGCGAAACAGTGCTTCAGATCCCATGGAAATGAGCCAGGCTGATGATGAGGATGATGCATCTGACCCGGCAGGACATGACCACCTCGACACCCGTGGTGGTTCCCACCATATCGCCTTGCCTAAGGTCGAGGGCGGCGAAGCTGAAGACGAGAACGATGAGGATTTGGCAGCGATGAAATCATCTCTCCAGTACCTGGAACAGCCGAACTTTCCCTCATCGCCGGAGGCGATTCGGCCTGCACAGGCGCCGATCACTTACGTCCTTAATCGGGGGAGAGATCTGCCACTTGGCGTTGAACGTCCGAATCGCTGGACTGGGCCAGCCTCAACTTACAGACGACTTATAGCGGACGAAAGAGGAGCCTACGAAGGGATCATTGCTGAAAGGGCAAGGGATCTTGCTTCGCACCTTCATAATGCACATGCGTACCGTACTAAGCGAAACACAGTCCACAACAGATCCAATGGAGCACGAGAGACGGACGTGGGAGAGAGAGTCTTTCCTCCACGACGCTGGGTTGCGTGGCCAAGGCCAGCTCGTTATGTGCCACGTCCGGACGAAGTCACTCATCGCCAGCTCTCTGGCCCTGACTCGTTACACATGCCACTCGATCTTCGTCCCAGCTACTACCTGGAGGAGTCTGTTGTTGCGGTTATGATGGAGCATGCAAAAGAAACTTTCTTGAGCCGTGAATATGACCTCGAAGAAATTAGAGTCCCTCGTCTTGCGAGAGGAGACGAATTCGATGATGCCAAACACGACGACCTAAAGGATGCTGCCGAGGAAAAGGATGAAGATCCTGTGCCAGACGCTGTGCCGCTCCAGCCGACAGTCCAGGCAGATGACGGCTTGTCACGAAAACAACTACGTCCACTGTCCCGTGATGTCATCGGTCAGATAAACCGTCTTCTGATGGGGCTTCATCATTCAGTGATGACACGGTTTCAAGACGACGACTCGAGCAGTGAGTCTGAGGCCGAGGCTCCCTATACAGACTACGAGGAAATGTCGCGATCGCGATCGAGACGGGTGAGTGGTAGCCGAAGTCAGTCGCGTGGTCGGAAACGTGCGCGTCGACATTCGAGCCACTCGGATAGATCGAGTCGTCGTTCAAGAAGTGGCCGGTCCTCCACAGCGGCAAGTGCGCGGTCTGGAAGCGCGCGTAGCCCTTCTCGGTCACGAGGCAGATCACGCACTTCTCGCGTCAGCGCAGATCTGACTACGACTAAATACAGACTGGCACTACGAGACTGGAGTGAGGTCGTGGGCATCGCTGCAATGATAGGCCTTCCCAAAGCAGCGGTGGCTCGTGCCTCCCAAAGGTGTGCCGATCTCTTTGGAGAAGACATAGCTTTCCGTACCCTTCATGAAGGCCGAATGGTCAAGCTTCCTCCTCCAAAAGGCGCAGCCCGAGCAGGCGATAGATGGAAGTACTATGAAAGTGAACCTGAGATCGATGAAGAGCTTGAGCCGAACTTTGAAACTGCACCCCAGAGTCCGGCTCCCGGACTGAGTTCAGTATCGTCGCCACGCAAACGGAAGCAAATGTCGCAAGCTCGATCACGGTCACCATCCCAATCTCGGCGACACCATTCAACATCTACCACCTTTGCAGCGACCTCGACTGCTGCCGTTGTAGCCCCTAGTTCCCATCCGAGCTCTGACTTTCTTGATCAGCTCGGTGACAGTGCTGATCCTGCGGGCCAGTCTCAAGCACTGCCTACGCCCAAGAAGGGCAAAGGCAAACACCGAAAAGCCGATATCGTCTGTCCTGTCACGCGATGCTCGCGAAACACGAATGGGTTCTCCCGAACGTGGAATCTTACCTTGCACATGCGACGAGTTCATCCGAATTATTTCGCAGGCGAGCGCGAGCGATCACGATCTGAAAGTACGCCGGGAGGTGTTGAGATTATTGAAATTGATTGATTCTTCTTGAGTAATGATACCATATGCCGTTGTTAGTCCTATTCATGGGAAAGGTCTGTAGCTACATCACTAAAAATCTTTTGGCTGTAACTGCGTCAAACTCGACTGTCAGCCCTCCACGATACATTAAGCTCTTCATACTTCGGCTGGCCTTCCCTAGTAAAGTTGTCCTTGTTTAATCTAAGTTACCCGTGTGCGCTTGTAAATGTACGGTCGGGGTTGGTAATACCGGAACGCTATCGCGTATTGACCTCGACAGACCGAACTTTGATTTGCTAGTAGGCCCGAGTGAGCGGTGTTGACACATGGTGACTGGTGCTTGTCGCCGACCGGTGCTCATCTACGAAATGTCATTACACAGCAAGAGCCATGAGGCTCTCTTCTCCACAACTCAAGATTAGAAGCGCAGCACCATAATTTTACGCCTGCAGTAATGATGGCTGTTGATCTATTTCAATGCTTGTACAGCACAGAGACCTTCAGTAGATCTGTGTGTGAGGCTTTCTTGAATAACAAATCTCGGGGATTGCCACTCTGTCTGTAAACATTTCCATTGTACAGTGCGAGGAAAACCAGTTACTGTAGGACCCCTCAGGAATGACATCAACTGGCACGAACTTCCCCAGCTTTCTTGTCCGTCCCCGCTGTACTTTCAGTTTCCTTTCCAAGTGACCAGACCAGGGCAACTTCTGACACATCGGCGTGACTGAGTCTACAGCTATACCCCTCGGCATTTCTCGGCTCAGTCGAGTGATCTCCATCAAGCGCCGTCTTTTATTTAAGGCAGGAGAGGCCAGACCTTTTTCCCGCGCGATAGCGACTTATTCTCCAAACTAGCTTTCCCCATCGCACCACCGCTCGCAGACTTTCTTTTTACTGTCTGACACCGCCAACCTTCTTGCACACAGACTACTCTTCGTTTGCTGGCCTGTATACTCGCGAACCTTTTGTCTAAAGCCTCACAATGGACCGCCTTGCCCGGCCAGTCGCCCGGCAATTGCTTCGGCCTCGTCTACGCTACCCTTATTCCATTCCTCCCCCTCCTGTTGCCAGGAGACTATACACGACGGGACACAATCGGCCTGAGGTAGGCTTGACCTCGCTTCACATCAGTTAATTGACGTTGGACAAGTGCTCATAAGCTACATAGCTCAAAGATAAGTCCTTGTTTATCGAAAAGTGTTACATCAATGGCGAGTGGGTGAACGCCCAGTCAGGCAAGACCTTCGAGGTCCACGGTAAGGACGATCCATGGAGACAAATCAAATTGTGCATACAGAGTGCTAAGTTCATTTGGTTCATCCAGACCCTGCCACGGGGGAACTCATCGGCACATGCCCAGAGTTCGACACGAGCGACGTCGAAAAAGCGATCCAAGCTGCCTCGGAGGCCTTCCCGTCATTCCGCACAACCCTCGCTCGCGAGAGAGCGCGCATGCTGCGTCGATGGTACCAACTCATGATGGACAACGCGGAAGATCTGGCGAAATTGATCACATGGGAGAATGGAAAACCTCTGACAGATGCCAAGGGCGAGGTCAACTATGCCGCCAGCTTTTTCGAGTGGTTTAGTGAAGAGGCGCCTCGCACTTACGGTGACACGATCCCAGCGTCGGTGCCGGGCAACAGAGTCATTACGATGAAGCAACCTGTCGGTGTTTGTGGCCTGTTGACTCCATGGAACTTCCCCGCGGCCATGATTACGCGCAAGATCGGACCTGCCTTGGCGGCCGGATGCACTGTTGTCGCCAAGTCCCCAAGCGAGACTCCTTTCACTGCTAATGCGCTCGCTGAGCTGGCGCACCGAGCAGGCATTCCCAAGGGTGTCGTCAACATTGTCACTGCCTCGGAGAACACCGCCGACGTGGGAGAACTCATTACGACTCATCCAGAGGTGCGCAAGGTCTCATTCACAGGGTCTACCAATGTCGGTCGTCTCCTTATGAAGCAGGCCTCCTCCACAATCAAGAAGGTGTCATGGGAATTGGGTGGAAACGCCCCTTTCATCGTCTTCGATGATGTTTCGGACTTGGATGCTGCCGTCAATGGTGCTATTGCTTCGAAGTTCCGTAGCTCTGGTCAGACTTGCGTTTGCGCCAACCGCATCTATGTTCAAAGCGGTATCTACGACGAATTTGCGAAGCGATTCACCGCCAAGGTTAAGGACTTCAAGCTCGGCGCGGGCTTTGGCGAAGGCGTCACCCATGGACCCGTCATTCACGAGCGGGCCGCCGCAAAGGCCCATGAACACGTCCAGGATGCCACGTCCAAGGGCGCTCAGGTGGTCGTGGGTGGACAGCGGGCGTCTGCGCTCGGACCCAACTTCTACGAGCCGACGGTTCTGACAGGCATGAACAAGGATATGCTCCTCGCCTCAGAGGAAACCTTCGGTCCCGTGGCCGGGCTCTTCCCCTTTGATAGTGAGAAGGAGGTTGTCGAGCTCGCGAACAAGGCTGAAGTTGGTCTCGCGGGGTACTTCTTCAGCAGCGACGTGCGTCGCATCTTCCGCGTTGCCGAGGCGTTAGAGGTTGGTATGGTTGGTGTCAACACTGGACTGATCAGCGATGTTGCATCACCATTCGGAGGTGTCAAGCAAAGTGGATTCGGACGCGAGGGCAGCAAGTATGGTATTGATGAGTTTATGACCGTCAAGAGCGTGACCTTTGGCGGAATGGGCGAGCCTCTACAGGGGTAAGCTTTGGCCTGGACCTAATGTCATGAAAAGGATATGATAACATGTAATATTCAAATATAAGACGTTGTATTGTTACCATTCCCCCGCAGATATAAATAACAGTTCAGTTCTTCCGCATTGATCTTTTCCTGAATGTTATCATCGTCGCTCTCGTCTCAAGATGAGGCTGATCTCAGAGGACTCATGCGTTAATCATTCAATCAGTCACGTGACAAGGAAATCATCGGCCATTCGCGAGGGTCTCGCCGCCCTCGATGACTTCATATCCTATCGCAACTCAATACTGAGAAGCTATCAAACACATAGTCTTGACCTGAAACACCAACATATCTAGTGGCTGTTCCAGCCGTGCATCCTGAACCTCACACCGCGCTCATGCGCCCAACAATCACTCGACTGGCGGCCGTGTCCCGCGCGCCAACATCGAAGCTCAAGAAACCCGCCGTCAGTCTAGATCATGTAAGTAGACAAGCCCACAACCTAATTTCAGGCCCCAGATCCCAAAGTACATTCCTGGTAAATCCCGAAATGCACGGAGACTAATGCGATTGTCTTAGTTTATCCAAAGACAAAGGGTCCTCTCATTATGGCGTGAGATCGTGAGAGCACTGTACAGTACGAAGAGATTCCTCGGCCCTGAACTCTTACTTCGTGAATGTTTGATGCTGACGCTCCGAGATACCAATAGAGGCTCCACCTTCTCAAACGAGAGATGAACTGAGATTGTACGCTCGGCAGGAGTTCGAACGGAATCGACATGTCTCTGAATTGGTAGGTCTTTTCCTCTCTCTCTGTTTGGGTGAGATGCTTCGCGGGTACTGCGAACGTATAGAGGACATGAACACTAAATAACCCGTGTACTGCAGTCACATATACGCTATTTGATCTCAGTAAGTTTATACTTGCGAAACGCATTTGGAATGCGAATTCTACTCGAGGGCCTGGCGGTCTGTCTACTAAAAGACTGATAGATGCTGACTGGTAGCAGACGGGGAAGGCTGAATTCGATACCATGCGACGGTATATTGATGAGCAGATTGCAAGATAGATCGGGGATTTGCAGGTGGTCTGCTCTTGAGATCCATGTATAGTTGTTTAGAAATCATACACATGTGGTGAATCCGATGCAAAGCCTAGGTAGAAAGTAAATCGCCCTCCTGCGACGACAAATAGTAGACTCAGATGAAATGATATTGAACTGCGCTATCGAACTCATAGTCCAGACCAGATGTTAAATGTCAAAAGCTCTTTGTTAGACCTGGATGATTCCGGCTACGGGTCCAGAAATTAATGAAGTTCCCTCAGGTGGTGAGAGTGTAGTTCCCTCGGATAGTGAGAATCAAGTTCTCTCATATGCTCAGAATCAAGCTCGAAAGGCCGCGCCACATATCTTGGCGGATCAGCTGAAACATGCTCGTAGGGGTAAGGTTGAGATGCGACCAGATAGTGAGAAGTATTCGCCCTGTCGGCGAGAGAATCCACCACGGATCTCTCTCGAGCAAGACGTGAGAAGCACAGCAGAAAGCAAATATAGCCGATGGAAAAGCACACAAGACCAAGCATGGTTCTTCCGTTGGCGATCGCGAAGCGATTAGACGGGATGCTGTGGTTCAGATATCCGACAATCGCTATGTCGATTGCCAAAACTGCATCGGCTAGATTGACCGCAAAGAACGAAAGACTTGCCGCCAGGAAATAGATTGCAGGGAGCTGCAGCAGGGCACGAGCATACTGGATCAGCCGAAGGGGATCATAAGTGCTTGGAAGATCGATAAGCTCTGCTGCACTTGCCTTCATTCGCCGATCCATTTTATAGGATCGGATTGTCACGATCACAGCCCAAATCAGGATTTCGGATGATGCCAGCCATTGCACGAATTCGCGGGCACATTGACACCAATGATAGGCTGTATACGTGATACGAAGCTTGTTTGTCACAGTCCAATAGCCTCTAATTTCAGACGCAGTGTATAGTGCCCACTCCAACATGCATCCTAGGCCGATGAAGATGAGACAGACGCCGTGGATGCGACCCAGTGTGCGTGGTGGCCGGCCTATGTCATGGCGTCGAAAAATCAAAACTAGCTGGTAAAGGAGATAGAAGGTTGTGCAAGTCCCGAAAAGGTACACGAATTGCTCAATAATAAGGACGGCCGAATGGATCGGACGCTCGGGATCCGAAAAGTAAAGACCGTAGTAAACCGTCGCGGCGACGTTTGTTCTATTTGACAAGATATGTAGGTATAAGCATGATATTACGATAAAGCCATAGAATGAGCCGACAGTCTTCGTCGCCAAAACCCTGTTGTCTTTAAGAAGATTTTCGGCCGGCCCGGACGTAGTTCACTGGCAAATTGTGTTTCATACTCACAGGAAGTAGACGATGCAGGAGACAAGGTATGATCGGCGAAGAATGAGTCCTTTACCAAGGCTCTGTCTTCCCCGTCTCAATATCTTGACCACAAGAACAGCAAGTAAAGTCAGTTGGGCCAGGGAAGCGCTCAAGCCGAGTGCGTTGGAGACGTATAATTGTCCGTCGTCTTCATCCCAGCGTTTACTGAACATGTTTCTTTTTGAGTCTTTGGGCCTTTGAATCTTCGAGTCCTTAGGTCAGTCTGGGATGTCTGTGTCGATAGCCTTAAGGTCGACGCTGCTCAGTGCAGGTAGTTGTAAGTTCAGCCTCGTTCAATAAGTGTGGCTCTCCACGTTCGGAGCTTCTTCCAGTCCTTTTTGTACGTCGCCCTCTCCATCGTGGCCAGCAGGGCAATGTTGTCCGTCCGTGCTTATGGATGAAGTTGTCGGCTTGACAGAAATTCGGGGGCTAAAAACTCGACAATCCACTGAAATTGGATGGGCATTCACATCGACCTCCCACTACTGTCGTCGGAGGGCGGTGCTCAGCCATGTAAGTCTTGGCGGCGTCCGTGAGTCGCCATTCTGCTGGACGGGGCGAAGTATTCTTAGTAGGGTCGACTCGTGGTCGAGTGCTGCTCCCCCGCCAAACAGCCTCCGCGCGTGTCATGTTGCGCCAAGGGTCCAAGGACACTAATTCCGCGAAGTTGCATGTTGTGTTCGCCTTCGGCTGATTCACAGCCACTTGCGCCTGGCACTTCCCAGGGAGGGTGCATACGTGAAATCGTATGAGTGGTTCATGGTGGATTGTCACTGCCAAGTGTGGGATTTGATGACTTTCCTCTCGGTGATTCCGGAGCTTCGAGCCTTGCGGGCTCCCTAGCCTCTCATCTGGAGTGTGGCTGTTCGTTAAGGGTTTCAGACCGGATCCATATGCCTTGGGTAGTATTGTTGTTAAGCTTCGGGTCTGCAACTGCGAGACACTGGCATATGACTGTAGAGGTATGATGATCTCTCTTCTCCTGTTTGGAAGCCAAGTTGCGGACCGCGCCTATCGTCTTCATTTGCAGCGTTCCTTTGGTCACCCATCTCGATCGAAGTGAAGTAGCGTGCAGTGTGCAATATCTGAAGATCAGCTTCTCATTTGACTGTTTTACAAAGTGCGCATGTAATGTCCATGGAAATCGCCGACTATCCTGCGGCCGACGCATGCGTAGAACTTGGACACCATTCAGCCATTTGCAGAAGCCTGGTCGCTGTTGGTTCTATTGACTCCATCACGAGGTGCCGCTCCCCGACGAGGTGATAAGACAGCGATGCGCGCTGATGGGAAGAGGTTCCGCGACTGCGTGTATTAGGTTCCGTTGATATTCACAGTCTCGCTTGATCCATTCCCGTCAGGATCTCTCTCCAGCCGACTCGTGGCTAGTATCAAAGTCTGATCACTTGCCAGAAGACAAAGAAGCGATTGTGCTGGAACTGTAAATGCCTACCCTGCCGGCATGTTCACGTTCTCCTCAGCTGGCCAAGCGGAGCTTTCGTTCGTGTCCGTCTAAGCAAAGACACGTTTGTGGACGCCGGTCATGGCTGGCATCGTCGTACTGCTCGTGCAGAAGGCCTGCTCGGGAGTTTCATAGAATTGCTCGAGTCTACTGACGAAAGATCGACGCATATTTCTTGAATCAGTTGGTACTTCATGCACAGAGAGACTGAGCAGTCTCGCCTCCAGGCTTTGTGTCAAGGGCTCAAGGCCCCTACCTCGCATTCCCGTCATGCAGCAAGTGAACACTGAATCGAAGCTTGCTCGATCAAGGAGCCGTGGGTCTTGACAAGACCAACTCACAGCTACTCACAGGGTTGACCTTGAAAAATGCCACTGACCAAGTCCTCGAGCCGGCAGTGCAAGCCTCGAAGTATATGCATCGTGCATGGTCAAGGGTGGGTATCTCGTGCGTACCGTTGCTGCAGAGCACGGTAGCAGAGTCTATTGCGCCGGCCCAAGTATTAGATGCAATGTCATCCTGAATACATGATCCGTGTATCAAGGACGTGTTTCGCACCAAAGAATCCAGATAAGACTCCCGCATGGGATGTGGCAAGACCGATCAGAGGAACGATCCTTGGGAACCTGGACAATGTCCCTCTGGGCGACCGTTTCTCAGGCACGGTTGCTGGCGGGAGAAGACACTGGCGCTAAGGTCAAGATGGCCTCAATGGGAAAGTTTATTTTCCAATATGACACCAGATCATCAGCTACTGCATAATCGTCGTGGGTAATGCTGCGAATCTAGAATCATCTGTCCTAGAAGCTCGGCGCACTCCAAGACAAAAGTTCCCGTGGCTGCCGTCTCCACGGCTGATGCATGATAGAAGGTAGCACTTCTGTTGTTCAATGCGGATAGGTAGTAGTTAGTAACAAGTTACTAGTAGTAGGACTAGTAACTACTAGTTACTACCTTACTACCTTACTAAGGTCCTGAAAATCAAAAGTACTGCCTCTGTACTTATCGACAGATATACTTTGTGACAACACTTAGAAATTATCACATGATCCGGGATATAGGGTGGCAAGAGCACCTGCCGTGGTAAACCAACTGACAGTCATATGATCGTCAGACCACATAGAGATGATACCCTAGGTCTTCCCACTTCCCTTCTTAGCTTTTCTTTCTTCTCATCAATCAATTCTGTTTTCTGTTTTTAAGTTGCTATTCTGAGTATGTTAAGTTAAATATTCCGTAGTAGTATTATAAAGTAGAGTGTGGTCCTTAATTGGTGTCAGCCGGGTTCAGAGGCTTTCGCCTCGTATTAGTGACCGATATAGGGGCTCTCTTGGTTACGTATATATAGACCTCTTTCGTCTCTCCGGTATTAGTAGTCTAGGCTCCTTAGGTCGAGGGTAGAGTCTAGGCGGATACTAGAGTAAGGCTAAAAAGGTTAAGGTTATTAAGAAGCGATATTTTCGAAGAAGTTTATAGGGGACGTATTAGGAGTATAGAAGGGTATAATTCTGTGAGAGACTAGGAAGAAGGATGTTATAGTAATTTACTTAGGTATTTAAGTCTATCGGGTCGGAAACCCGGTAGCGATTTAAAGTAGATCGGTAGTTAGAAAGGTCGCCTATAGAGTTACCTCGAATATTAGTAGGAGAAGTTAATACTATCGAAAGACTTATTAGAGACCTACGGATTAACTACTACTTAAACCCGAATTATAATCCTCTTCTATACCCTCTTATAGTATTCGTAGTTCTACTCTAGGAGTTAAACTAGTTACTAAGAGTAATAGTATACGACTCCCTAATAGCGATAGACGAAGAAGAAATTAGGAACGAGGATTTAGGATAAGTAGTAAACGAAGAATTAATTATAGAGTTAGAACAATTAGGAGACTTATTAAAATCTAAGAGCGCGGAATCTTAGATAATAGAAACGATATCGGAGAGAAGACTATCTATCTACCCGGCTATAATAATTCTAGTAATAGAGCTAACTTTCTCTAGTACTAGGAGTAAAGTAATAGATATTTATATCGCTTAATATAAATTTATATAGGCTAGACGAGAAATAGAGCCGGATAAGCTAAAGAAAGTAAGAGGGGCTATATTACGAGGAGGATTAAGGGGAGTAGCTATAGAGTATATAAATATATTAGATATCGAGGATTAACTAGACTTCGATAGGTTATTATAGCTATTAAAGGAGCGATTCCTATTTAAGAAGAGAGAGGTTAATTAAATAGATACGATTAATAAAGTAATCGCTCTAAAATAAGGTAATAAGTCGTTTAAAGCCTATTATAAGGAGGATCTCGCGTTAAAACTACTAGTCGGAGACGATATAGAGAAGATATTAGCTTAGAGATAGGTAAGTAGTCTAAGTAACGAATATATTTCGGCCGTAATTACGATATAATAAGTAACTTAGGCGGAAGTAGACCGATTATTATCTAGTAGAATAGCAAAGTAGCTAAATCTAACACGTACGATCGAATATATATAGTTCTATCTTAGATTAGTAAGCCCGAAAGCTATCGTCCCTATCTCGGATATAGATAAGATTATTATAGTATTTAAGGATCTAGTAACTAGTATTATTTCCGGAGTACGTTAGCTACTTTAGTAGGCTAGAAAGGTATTACCTACTCTAGATAAAGAGAATATAGTATATTTCCGATATAGAAAAATAGGATATTATATAGTAAAGAGGGGAATGCTCAAGGCAGTCTGATCTCACCAGACAGGTCGAGTCAGAGGAAACAAACCAAAACCACAAGCAAGCAAGTCTCGGAATCCTCCAAGATGATCGCGTAGTCTGATATCAGGAACCATAGG